>QVNW01000008.1:0-141174 GCA_014825475.1 Pseudomyrmex flavicornis
TCTAAGCATTATATTGCGAGCGTACATACTTTGTATCGTGAGTGAAATAAAGACAGTTTTGAAGAATTGGTGTTGTCGATTCTTACACATGAAATAAACAGAAGGAAGACAAATATTTGTCGAGTATGTGTTTCCGTAAAAAACCTTGAACAATCAATAAATTTCAGACGAGCAAGAAAGTGGACGTGTTGCGAATAAAAAGTGCATTGACTACTAGTTTTGTTTAGTACATTTTCATGGGATACTTGTCATACGCGATAAAGTTCAACAATTAAAGATACTTTACTATAATACAAGTAGTTGTCAAGTTCTGAAAAACCGTCATACGGTATATGGACGGTAGTTAAACTTTCAGTATAATTATTGACCGACACACAGGTCTGTACCTATAATCGACCTCAAACTACGCGCAAAGAACAAAAGTACAATGAACTGTATACACAATACGCTATCATTAAAACCTATCTACGTCATCATAATTCTATAGTAACAGAGTTTCAAATAAAAAAGTATTGTCTATAACATTAATTAATTAATTTAAAAATTATTACGCAAACTATTTAATACAACTTTTTTCTCTATGTTAAATTAAAATATATAACTCTAAATGATGTAATCATTTAAAGTTTTAGAGAAGTTATTAAATACTATTTTTTTTATTTTACAAGCTTGTACATGATAAGACTAAATAAGCAATTATCGAAGATATGAAAACTTGTATCTAATTAAAAATGCTGCGTGATAAAGACGTTTTATCATAATATATTATTTCTAGTCAGACCGGCGTTTGAAATATCGGTGTCTGGCGCGCTCGCATTTGACGGTGACCGACGATCTTCCACAACTACGTGTCGCGACGATGCCGCCGCACTTCTATAGGTTTATGAATGAAGCACGCGTGCGCGACGACTGGAACACCGTGTGTAAGAGGCGGCAGCAGCGAAAGTGACTTGCTCGGAGAAGCATACAACGATGTGTACGCGCGCACGTGTACGCATATCGCGCGCAGGTATAGAGAAACAGAGCAATGTCTATAAAACTAGCATTCGTATTATCAATAAGAAATAATTTTAACAAATAGTAACTAAAAATTAATTAAATGTAAATTAAAAGAAAATATTTAATTAGCCTTACAAAAATTATATAAGCTAGAATGCTTGCTAGTGCAATAATAAAGATTTAGCATAACATACTATTCATTAAAATGCAGAAAAAATTATATCAGAATCACTTGTTATCATCGGCAGTCTTGCAGTTTATTATCAATTATCATTTGTCACAATCGATAGAAAGTTATATATATAATAAAAAGTGTGAGATTAATAAGATATCCGCGTATTCATGAGAACCAGATAAGCGACTTTCTCTACAAGATTAAACTAATGATTGGATGATCTCATTCGAGTTAAATGAGATAGCCGCGTGTGCCAAGGTGCAATGATAATCAGAATGAACTTAAAACTTTCATGAAAGAGTTTAAGATAATAACCGTTCTCACGAAACAACATACAATATTTTAAACCGCTTTAATCTGGAATAAAGTGAGAAAGCATTAAGTTTCTCGATCGTCGTTTACATCGAAGTAATTGGCCGAATTAAATCTTTAATAATAATAATAATAATTCTGTAGATAAGCTCTTTTCACAAGAGAGCTCTGCAGTTTATTATTCTCGAGAAAAAAAATTTACTGAAACATAGTTTACTTATCTTTCCCATAAACATCACATTTTTAAAATAAGAATTTATATAGCAAGACATAAAAGTAGACTGTCTAATCTAGCTACGAGATATAAAAGGGAAAGTTGCACAGAAACAAACTATTATTTTATAAAAGCACATTTAGCTCTTAGAACAATATTTAAAATTATAATTATGAAAATATCTCATAAAATACATCTATAAAATTAGTAGAAATATACGAAAATAAATATTTTTGCGCAAATTATATTGAAACATGCACGTATAGAGCATTTATAGATTATACAATTTAAGTTTAAATTCTTAAATATTTTTCGGATGTAATAAGGAACATCAGGCACATCAGAAGCTAAATATAATGTTATTTTCCAAAGAAACGAGGAGATGACACATATATGTTTTCTGGAAAATTTTCCGGAAATATTGTTTTTGTAATTTGTAACTATATATTCAACTGCGTATTACACTGTATTATATAATATGCCGCTCAATTCTCTCGAACAATTATTTCGGCAACACAATTTCGTTACGCCGCGTTAACCAAGAGGAAAGACAGAAAAAGAGATAAACACACAAACCGCATTTGCTTCAGTCCCGATTCACCACTATCACGTTGTCTTAATCGTAATCTACATGCGGACCGGTTGTACGACGCGCAAATAATTGCATTATACGGCGCGTTAGATAATGATCAATGCGTATCGAGTCGAATTCCTGCATGCGAACTCTGTCAGATTTATTACCGTCGAAACATTACCTTATCCGGCCTTTTCTAGCCAATCGCCTTGAAAACAGCCGCAGTTGGTAGCGCAAATATTTGCACCGAATGCCAGACATAAATTCGAGCATAACTTACATGACGACGCACGTCACGATAGTACATCTTACGAAATATAATCGATTATCTCGGAAATGCATTTGTAGTCTCCTTTTCTGCTTAAGAAATGTTGAGAAAGAAAACTAAACGATCAAGTACTTGAGCTCAATAGAATTCAAGTTACACACTTCTTTTTTATAATTTTAGTAGCAATTTTTTCAACAAAAGTTGCAAACTATGTTTTACGTTGCACGAAAGTAGACGATGTAGTCATGGTAAATAGGTCAGCGAATGTATATCTTATTCATTTCCATTGGCAAATGATAATTATATTATCTGTCAAAAAATATAGATTTTATATCAATTACTGTTGTTCAATTTGTTATGCATAATCGCGAGATCATAATTCACGAAAGTTTTAATTTCCCGAACAAGATTGGCGAAACGTCGGAATTACGTAGGCCACGATTGCTAAATCAAAGTCACTTAAAATTAGAAGCAGAGCTCGTTCGGTCGAGTGAATAATGAAGCTCGAGAAGGTAAGAGCTTTGCGAGTTCATCGTACCATCGATCACTGCCGCTTTTTCTTCGGCGTTCATTTCTCCGCGGATAAGTTCGATCGCTCATTTTGTTCGCCGATCTTCTAATCCGATTGATCGATCTTCGATTCGCGATGGCGCCATTAGTTTCTTCGGATCGTGACGATGGATCCATCAACACCGCAAATACCATTAGCGCATACCGCGGCTTTTTGCAATTAACCTTACCAATGATTGTGAAACCGCCAGCTATCTCGCTAACCTATCAGACCTCGTTTTCATTAATTAATCTAATCACTCTCTATAAGCTAACCCGACTTTCGTCCCATCATCGCACTAGAAAGTGGTGATGTCGATCGCCAATTATTTCGGTGCTTCGAGCAATATAATTTTGAATAAAAATGAAAGGCATTATTTGGCACAACTTTATGTGCAAAGACATTTACGGCAAACTGTACATAGAACTCAACAACAGTCTGTCTTATCAAACAATAGTATAACAGCATTATACTATATTGTCTCTCCCGAGTTATCTCGCAAGTTGCGAAATTAAAACTATGTTATAAGACCGTGATAATATCGAAACGAGTCCAGATATTACGTAGAAGCGTCTAAGCATTAATATACTTTTCTTCCTTGCTGAAAACATAAATTTGAAACTTGTCCGACTAAGATCTTATCGATTTATTTCGAAAGCAAACTGTACTCGTGCATACATCAGTGCATATAAATATGAGCGTTTGTGTAAATGATGAAATAAAGCATCGTCAATTTAGTTGTGTAAAAAAATTCTCTTAAAATAAATCTATTTTCGAGAATATTATACTCGAGAGTGAATTTTGAATTATGTCATATAAAGTAGCAATGTTTCTACATTAAAATGCCATTCATTATTACTTATAATAAACGCATAATACATCAAATTGGAAATAGTTTACATAAAACTGTATAGAAAAATCGTTTTGCCATGTGGAGAACTATATATTAATGAAGCGCGTATTTTCAGGAACACATGTGCGTTTACGTGCAGACACAACGGCTCCGTCTCGAATGTAATCTCCAATGCGTGTCGCATAAGTGACACGTATCGATACGGATATATGTATTAAGCGCGACATATCGCGCGCTGCGCATTTCGCATATATGCACGTGTCGTCGAAGAAAACTTCTGTTTTAGATTGTGCTAATGTAGATCGCGATCCGTGTACGTGCACCTCATACCTAGGTGGTATCAGATTTTATCGTCCCACGTGAAAGAATGAAAATTAACGAGCTGATTTAGGTCCCGGATTGCGACACGTCGCGTTGAGAAAACGTCCGCGAACGCGAACCGCGTGCGTTGCGTGCGCGTACTGCAACGCAACTCGAGAAAGAGAGAGACTGTGATCGAATAAAAAATATAACTGCAATATTTACATGATATTGCAATATTTCAACACCTTTTTGTAAACAATTTTGTTTTTTGGTCTTTCGAAAAGAACATAACTAACTATATTTAACAACAGAAATGATCTACTATTTAAATGATTCAAAATTTGCAGAGTGTCAAACAGAAGTCTTCGAAAAAATAATCATTATCGAATAAGCACCTGTTTACGACTTACCTATAATTCTCAACATGTTCATAAAAAATACAAAAAAAGAAACAAATAATCTTTTTGTATGGCAAATTCTTTGCGTTACTAGATAAACTAGCGAGCAAATTATTAAAAGAAATTATTCTGTGGAAATGTAACGAAATATATTATTAAATGTACTTCAGAAATTTTTTAAGCAACGTTATACACTATTTTATTACGACGGATGTTGCGCGTGAAAAATATCTATGAAACCGGTTTTAAATCGAATTTTTGATTACACATCGACTGTGTGCGCTACCTGTTACTATTGTACTGTGACAGGCGGCAAACGCAAACGAGTGTTCAATTTTACTGTCTGGTCATTGACGTTTTTACTGCCATATGCTGATATATCCAGGATCTGATTCAAGCTAGGTAAATTTCTACAACTCTCAGCCGAAGGTCCTTGCAGAGAGCTTGTAAAATGCGTGCATTGACACTCTTGTGCTCGCGCTTTAGAAGATAATGAGATAATAGATAGAAATAACAAGACTCCTCGTAAATTCGATTCTTATCGATCGACGCGAACACAACTTTCGATAATCAACGCGAATCTATTTAAATCAAATAACTTATCGTTACGTAAAAGAAAATGTCACGCATTTGTTCTAGTTTAGTCTTCCAAAAAGTGTGTAGTTTTTAAAATACATGAAATTGTTTTCCGAGTTAAGAAACCTTTTATACAAAACTATTTTTTTAAATAAAATACAAAAAGAGGGAAAAGTAAGATATTGTAATTAAAAAATTTAATAATCCGCATAATGAGATTCGAAAAAGTCACTAAAATTAAGATGAACATGAGTGATAAACTTTGTTCGTATTCGAGAACTTATGGACAGTAGAATATCTCGTTTTCTCGTGCTCTCTGGTGCGCTACCGTTTGCACTAAGATCGCGTCGGCTTATCGCTCCGTCTAATCCTCTCGTTCGAAAACCCGGCGAGACGATAATGAAAAGAGCGGGAGTGCGCGCGTGAGGCGGTGTAATCGGTGCCGCGCAGTGTTGGTTGCTGCGCGAGAGCTCAACTGAAACGTTAATATCGTAACACACAAATTGTATACGTATATGCTACACGCGTGCGCGGTGAGACTCGGTGTCTTTTATTGCCCTCACTAAAACTGACATTCGCACGCATTCGTTTCACCGGCGCGGTAATGAGGAACGTAGTTGGAACTATTACGCGATGACGTGTAAATAGCGGCCGGTGTACAATGCTCGGCGGAAAGCAGTTCGTGTTGGTTTTATCTCCTTCGACGAGGAAGGGATGCATACCTATATATATATGTATATATATACTTATTGCAGCGACAGAGGCGGCCAAGATACATAGAAGGGTAAGCGCAATTCGCAGGCGAGTTGTACGTACTAACATGCGGTTATGCGTACAACCTATTGTATCTCAGCGAGCGATATAAATCGCGGATGAAAAATCGCCTTGACAAAGGATTACGGCGCAAAGTGGCGCGATACGCAGAGGGAAAAATCGCGGAGACAAAGAAGGAGCGCGCAACAATATCGCGCGCGATAACGGCTGGCAAGGCTTGATATGTCTTATTAGTCAGTGGAATTAATCATCCTGAACTTAAGTACGGCAGTGGCGACATTTTTCCACAGCAGCTGTCACTTTTATCTTTTGTACAGGCCGTATAAGTACATAGCGATCGTTTGCGCTTTGCTTTTTGCTCGTACGCACAATCTTTATCGCGTTATTATTCGCAAAGAAGAGAAATGTCTTAATTCTTATTATATTGTTGTAGCATTCAAAAAGATATACAACTTATTATATACTTAAATATTGTGAAAGAGAGAAAAAGAAAAAGAGAGACTTGATACCTTGCAATTTTTAATATAAGTTTAACCGTGTTAGTTTGGACGATGACTGGGACGACATGAGGACGCGATATTGAACGGTAGCCGTCAGCGTGCGATCTTATTAGCTCGCATTGTATGCTAATGAGCGCTTGTCGCCTGTGATCCGTACTTATATATATCGCGTTATATCGTCGACAGAGATTCTCAGCGAATCGCGCTTTTCCGTCGCGATAATTTATCTCTTTATCGCCGTCTCGTCGCATGTCCGTCGGCATTTTCTCGAACTCACGAGACAATGAACTCATATCCGAGAATAATGGTCTCGTCGACATTTTATCGCAACAAAAACTAATTAATTAAACTGAATTCAAAATGTATAATTACACATTGCGCATTGAACAAAGTTTCTTATTTTCAACGGGTATGAGAACTGTGTTGTTTAAGCGGTTACGGAGTACAGTCGATTTAACGCCCTAATACATTTTGTTGATGGAAATTACTTGCGGCTTTTTAGTGTGAAGTTCACGCGGTAAGCTCGAAAAGCAAGGGGAAGCGATAAAATAAAAGGGTCACGCATCATCATACCACAGTTGAGGAACATCTAGTCTAATTTTAATCTCCCTTGCACATGTTTCGATTTTAAATTGTACTGTGTATCGGTCGCTACTTAAAAGTTTCACAATACTAAAATAGATATCTGTAGAACATTACGATAGTGAACAACGCGTTGCAACAGATAGAAAAATAAAATTATTTTTCAGAATATTCAAATATCTTATGCGTTATTCATTAGCCAATAAATAACATGAATATTGCAGAACCATTACAATAATAATTTGGCAGTCCTGTTTCAGCTATTGTTACGTACAATGTTTGATGTACGCAATTTTAAACAGTCCTAAAGCATAGTTGGAACATAATATACGGCCGATGAAGGCAAACTGTGGTTTAATGGGCGTGTAAATTTTTTATGCGCTATTAAAATGATCATGAAAATAGTCGCACACGTATGCACACACGCATACGTGTATGATACACGCGTGCCTTTTGCGAAGAACAGTGGAAGAGGAAGCTTCTTAGGAAATGGCGAAATAAATGCTTTAACGCAATGAATTTTTCTGCGGGCGGCTGAAGTGTAATTAAGGTTATGACTGTTGTTGGTGGTTATCCAACTGTGGCTCATCTCAGAACTGCCAGCTAGGCCTCACAAATACGGCCTCATGCACACGTACGTGCGATCTGTGCAACACACGCATATACATCAACTTACATAAGCGCTCGAACGATACGCTCTACGAAAACGCTGAATTAGATATCAACAATTAACCGAGTGAAAGTAACGTAAATCAGATATATAACTGAGAAGTTCGATTCACGTCGCGGCGAATAATTATCGTCTGCAACGCTTAATATTCTTATAATTCAAAGTATAATTTTAATACGCCAACGTTATGCAAACCAGACCGCAGAAGTTTTCCGTTTTTGCGCACAGTTCAAAGTTGAACAATTTATTGACAGATATTCTCAATCATATTTAATATTTAGTTATTCTTAATTTTAGCTACATTTATAATATTACGACTACGTCGCATTTAATAGAAATATTAATTCATTTAACGACTCTCAGATAAAGAAAAATTGTTAAGATTAAATAAATATAAACTGGATATACATTAAATGCGTTAAAAAAAAATACTAAATGAATGAGATATTGTCAACACTCGATGCTGTCGTCGGTGTACAACAAATCTTGACACCATCACCAATGGATTAATGTGATAAATTTCCTACAGCGGTAGCTAAATTATGTTCGACACACAGAAACACAAAGATCGCACGGCAAGAGAGTCGGCGCGTGTATAACATCGAGAAATCCCATTTCGAGGACGGGATCAGGGATCAGGGTCTAGGCGTCGTCAACGCGGCTGGCGGCCGAGATACGAGCAGTGCCCGCGTCGACATAATTATGCTACGCGCCGTCAGGTAGATGAAGCCGATACAGACGCGGGGACCGTTTAAGCGCCTCCGAGAGCATAAATAATCCTATTAAACGTGTCACTAGCTATGTCAACAATCTGACAGGCAGCAAACCTACCTCGGCTGTCGTGCTACCGATCGTATAGTAACACTGGTTAGAGAGTTAGGTGCACACGCGGATATACACGTTTGCACGTGGCTCGGACGTACGAGTCAATGTCGGAGAAGCTGCGGAAATGATTTCATCAACAACGAGAGCGATGCTGCAACGAGTACACACAACATTACGCAACGCTCGGTACTTCTGTATGCTTCTTATTATTGCGTGTATATTTATCGCTTGTCGTGCGATAAAGTTCACGCTATGCGTGCATGAAAGTGACACAAAAAGAAAAAACAGAGAGAAAAAACAGAGAGAAACAGAGAGAGACCAGATTAGGAGCGATGGTATTTCGAGTGGCGGTCAATCTCTCGCTAGGAATTGAAAACGTTCGTTTACAGTTAAGAGTCATACGGCTCGCCACCTGTTTGTCCGCTCAACTATTCCGCAAGCCACTTCACGGCTTTGCCGACTCGATGTGTGAGTAAATAAGGTATACGCGACGTGGAACACGACGCGCGCAACTCGAGTATCGTCGAGGAGGGCCGGACGTCATGTGCAAGGTGTCACTGAGTGGATTTTTAGCTTTGTCTCGAGATTATTTGAGCTATTTGCAGTCAACGTTTCTTTAACAGGCGCGGTGAAATATTAATGATCTAAAACTATGTACTACTTTATACAACCAGTAAATTTTAACGGAGCAGATAAAACGGAGCAAGATCTATTCAACTTCATTAAATAGAAGTAAATGTCGTAAAGATTTGAATAATTGTATATGCGCTACATAAATTTGAAAAACTAGCAAACGGTTCATAATTTTTCGCAGATTTCTAATCCAAGAAAAAAAAACACGTTTTAGTGTCATACGTTTATTAACTTTATGCATATTGACGTTTGTTAGGCTTACATCACGACTTCCGTACGTTTTCTATTTCTTGTTTTCTTCTTCCTCTCGAGAAATAAGTAGATATTATAATAGTCTATGATATTGTGTAACGTGCGTTTGATTTTGATTATCAGTTAAACACTATTTCTATGCACATAATCACGAATTTTCTTTTTGCAAAGATAGCTTCGAATTTTTTTCAAGACGACACAATTTATTTAATTAGATATTATTTGTATCTCGTCAGAAGATGAGCACGACAACTCGAGAGAACAAAAACAAACGAACATTTTCTTAGAAGTTAGTTATTGAAAGCGTGAAGTTTGACAAGCAATGACGATGACGATGAAGACGACGAAGGGTGCGCGTCGTTCGTAAGTTGCATTCCTACGCGACGAACACAAACGGGGGAGGATGAACGTAGATAGAAGGTAAAGATCGATAGAGGTTCGTCGACTCCGCGACTGACCGAGCTTACGTACTCGATATCGATGGGTTAGTAACTTTGTCCAAGTACGGAAGCTCCACCGGCTCGCAATAGAATCAAGAAACTCGGATTTGCATAATTCCAAATAGTCAAGGACTAATAAATCTACGGTGAAAACGATAAAACAGAAGATACTTCGAAGGAATAAATCAGATGTATCCTGAAATATTGGTAATTGTGACAAAACATGCAGTGTTGTTACTTTCGGAAACTGTTTGAAGTAAGAATGACTTTTCTCAAAAGATATTTTTTTATATCACATAACTTTTACACGTTGAATATAGTCTTACAACTTCGTTAAAATCCATTTGTTTCTTAATCACGCATATTACAACCAATAGATTAATATGATTTTATATAAATGAAATAAAGCTGCAGTAAAATAAAATGTTTGCGCATTTGCGTCATCTTGTTTATCACGGCGACAGTCTTATTAATTTACATAGATATGTATAATCAAAGGAGAAATGTCATTTTCAATTTGCGTTCGTCTTAATATTCTATTATATATTCGCGTAATTGTTTTATATATTACTTACCAAAACAGCATTTTTTATTGTTCTGAAGATTGTTGCGCCTGGTTTTGTTTAATCCAGATTGGCGCCTATCACAGAATTTTCCATTTTTACGTAATCCTTCACAAAGTCCTGCGCACGCACTCCGAAACGGAAATCACCCGATCGCACAGCGAGTCCGAGAATCCTCCCTGAATGTCACGCGAGGCACAATAAACACAATGATTGTCACAAACAGTGTGTTCACTCGCGGTCGACCGACGCGTTAGTCCGAAAACATCACGACTTTACATTTAGCTTCTCGTCCTGGACGAGACACAAAAACCATCGTTTCGTACTCCGAACAACTTGTCAAACTCTTTATCGAAAACGTCGTAATAACTGTAACTTCACGTTTTTCTCGCAGATCGTTCAAAAAGTTTCAAACTATACGTACCGGCAGGTGGCGTTTTGATGAGCGCAGCATGCGTGCGCTTTTCCTATTTGTTTGTTTTGTTTTTTGTTGTCTCAAATGTAACGTCAAAGCATCTCTCACTGCAAAACAAAAACACACTTAACACATTCAATATTGCTTGTTTGCGCCTAGAGTCACTTGTCTGCTGTGCGACATGCAGCTTGTGTCGTTGATCTACAGCGGATCGCGTGCGGTACAGTCCACTTCGACATTTTCACGACGAACACAATCCGTACTTTGCAAACACGATACTCGGTCGATCGCGTCGCGAATAATATCTTGCGAATGATATCATCGGTATCTCAGTAACGGCATCGCGAGAACTGTTCCGTACGATGATGCCCGCCACCTCTGCGGCAACGTTCACGTCGATGTGGTCGACAGTACGACTGGTTGCCGACGGATCATCTCGTCGAGAATGACTCGACGCGTCGGCGAACACTCGAGTGCAGAACGTTGTTTATCACGAGCTGCCGGCACGACGGCATGGCGGAACACGCGCACATATAGTATGCAACACCAGGAAACGTCCTCTGATTGTCGTCGGTGCGACTGTACTGCCTCGGTGAAGCACGAGGAGACACAACGGGTGGGCGACGAACAGCGATGCGCGACGACGTGCAACGACGAGACGCGAACGAGAAACGACAACACGCGGACGGAGTCGCTGGTGGCCGACTGCCTCCGACGGACGGGCGGGCGTGCTCGCCCGGTCGACTCCGCGAACGATCAGCTGATCGCCACGCGCGCTGCTATGGTAACCAACGTCAGCGGTCGGTTACTCCACCAACAAGGTTGCACATAGGATTCATTTCGGAAGCCTCGCTGTTTTGCGCACAATGCGTCGCGAGTTTATGCTCTCGCACGCATGCACGCGCGTAAAGAGCCCACGCGCGGCTTTTCAGTAGTATGTGTATCGCGCACGTGCGACACCACCGTAGTGTTGAGTAGCAGTCTCGTGCATGCGCAGACACGTGGGCACGCGCGTTGCGCGCTGGATGTCCATCAAAATCTTTCTTGCTATGAAAGACAGCACGCGAAATACAGATTTCTCAGATAATTTGTTTCCTTTTTTCTTTCTTTTTTTCTTTGTTCCTTAAAGCAAGGTAGGTCACGTAATAGAGCAAGTGGAGGAAGATGCGTGAGAAAAAACAGAAATAGAAAAAGGCACGAGGGCAGACTGAGAAAGAGAGTGATAAAAAGAGGAGGGTCAGAGAAACGATGATGTTTGTAGACTGACCTAAGCACGACTCGTCACACGTGACTTGAACGGCGAGCGACGGTCGAGTGTGACAGAAAGGAAAATCACGAGGCAAGCGTAGCGGTGGCGCGAGCGACAACGTACGCCATCCGCTCGTGTCGGCAGCCGGGCGTGCACTGCCTTCTCGACGTCGGTTGGTTCTCCATCCTCCATCCTCGACTCAGGAAGGCTGGCTGTGTGGCTGGCTGGCTCTGATCGTTCGCGCGCTCGCGATCTCCGCGTGCAGACCGAAGTCTGGTGGCTCGCATATATCGCGCGAGTCGCTATGATGAGTCGGCTCGATACAATACTTTTACATTTAAAAAACTTGGCAATCACTTAAGCTATATCTATTGAGGAATCAGTCGCTTTTCTAAAACAATATTCTGATTAAATCTTCTTTTTACTGTTGAAACAGTCATTTACTTTGACAGAAAAATAATCATTGCTGATATTGAGTTAATTGACATTGAGCAATAGCATGATTATTTGTGACGTGACATATTCGTCTTTATCGTTCTGTTTAAATTATGAAAAGAAAAGATAATATATGCATAGACTCAGTCTATACATATCATTTAAATCAATGTATTTAGAAAGAAAAAAGTACGTAATGATATAGGAACAAGAGAGTTAAATCTCGATTTTTTTGTGATGTGTCAGCTCTACTTAATTATGAATAAAAACAAAAACAAAAACTGAATTATAGAGGTAGCTAAAATTTTGTTTTATATATTTCTCGTAGAAAGTAAGAATGATTGTTCGAACGCGAGGTCTTAAATAAAGAGAATCGTCGATCGCGAATCTTGCCAAGAAATGGCTGCGGGCCGCGGATGTAGGTGTTGCTATTCGAGTATTTCAAAGTAGGATCAATCCAACACTTTTTTCTGTGCGCTGTGTGACCGAGATGTAGACAAATCATCGGCCACGCCTTTGAGAATCAGGCGTCACGCCGTTGCCAAGCCGAAGACAAAGACGCCCACGTGCGAATTGTATCTCTCTCTCCCAATCCAAAAAATTCTCGAAGAAACTTATCTTCGATAATTACCGTTCTGAGAAAATAGAAGTATGACCGATTCCAATGTATTCCTCCATTCCTCTCGTATTCTCTCGCGCGAGATGAGAAGTATTACTCATCACGCGGCCTAAATTCTTACCTTTTTGTTCGCAGGAAAATGCATCAGACAATTCCCCTATGGATATTACGTCTCATTTCACATTATTATTAAATTTTTATTACAATATCAGTGCTTTACTTATTTTGTTACTCGCAACTGTTTATTTTATTGTGCTCTTCTTTTTTTTAGTAATATTTTATTATTATATTTATAACGAATGAAAAACTACTTTAGTGTTAATTGAAAAATAGTTTGGTTTTTATATAACTTCATACGTTCGATGTTTAAATGTCACTATCACAGTAGTTATTTACTTACTTACTCAATTTTCCGCGTAAACTTCTCCGCGTACTTTCTTAAAATTCGATCAACTTCTAACATATAATTATAGCTACAGTGCATACTGCTATCTAGTGGCGGAGTAACAAAATAGCACGAAATACCAGCAAAGATGTCGGTAAATTAGTTTGAAGTTGATTTTGATACCAGCTCTGTTATAAATGATATTTATAAATAACTAATCCAACCTGTCTGAATAATAACTGAAATTTGTCTAATTCCGTCTTTTATATAAAGAAGCAGAAAGAAGACTGAGAGCAGCTACGGCTCCAGTTTAGTTGTTATTGTTTTACCGCTTTGTTTGCTAGCGCCAGTAGCGCTATGTCCACATGCACATTGGCACCTACGTCATGTCCAGGTTTGTCGGTAAATAAGCTTACGTCGGTACTACATTGCTCGAGCTCTACAGATGTCTTGTCCTGATAATTTTTAAATCGATATTGTGAAAGGAGATAACACCTTTTCATTAAAATCAGAAGCAGAAATATACAAAACAACAATTTTATTGGAAACAACATACAATCACGTACCACATATTTTCCTTATAAGATCTTATCGTTCGCGCGTCCCGCCAAGGCGTACACGTTACAAATAAATACAAATGCTCGAAGTTTCGTGGAGCAAGCCCGTTTGTCACGTTCGAGTATCATTCTCGTCCTTTCACCTTCGCCGCGAAATTCACGAACGTCTTTTTTCCGTTTGAATTAAAATTTTATATTTTGTTATAATTAGGCGCCCACTTTTGTTTTCACATTCTCTATTGAGTTAGAAACATAGAGACAATCCGAATCCCAAGAAAGACAGACGGAAATAAAGACAGAAACAAAAAAAAATTCTTGATTACGAGAATTCTGTTCGCGAGGTTTTTTCCCTTCAAGTCACGCTAATCCTAAGGAATTTTTTAACCCTAGTCCTCGACGACGAAGACGGAAAACGAGGACGAGATGATTCGTCGAGCGAAGAACTTCTTTTTATGTACAAGTACGAATACGATATACATACACGAGTTCATGTATTTATTTACACACACTCATATGATATCTTTAATAGTGATGTCACAGCAATCTTTTTCAATGGTACGAAACGGCATGCCCCTTCACGCATGGGTGCCTTCTGTGAATTCGTAGTATCTAATCTAGGGTTAGAATTATTATTTTACGATAGTGTGTAAAAAAAACGGTAGCCATAACTATTTCGACGCAACGATCGTATTAACATGATTATGTCGTCATTGAATCTTTCATTGACTCGCGCGAGTACACTTTTTTTAAATACAATATTACTGCATATTAAATAAAAGTTGAATTTAAAGTTGTCATCAAACTATATAATTTAATTAACATTGCTTCTAAAGAATCTTTCTCTCAGTAATAACAAAATTAACTGTACTTTAAGAGACACATTTTAATTGTCCACATGTTTAATTAACTGTCTTTAAAGTAAAATAATTGTTTGGATCATATTGTTAAAACCTGGCGTTTGTTATTCGTTGTATCGATCCTCGCGCAATGCAACGTAAGTTCGTGATTATTTTTCATACAAAATAACAAAACCGACACTGATAGATAGTTTTTTTAAATATATTTTATATATAGGACTATATTATTTATTATACTTATCCGATTAGATCAATGTTTTTCCACGAGATAAAAATGTTTCGCTTAATAACATTACACTGACATAGTTTTTGATCAAACAACTAACTAATCATAATTGATATGATTCTTAATATGTACAAAATTCTAAGAACTACAAATTTCATATTTAAAAAGAGTTTTTTGTTTTAATAAAACCTTTTAAACCTTTTAATCTTTTTATATTGTGATCGAAAAAGTTACGGCTATCGAGAAGAAAGTTTGAAAGGCGAGGGATTTGAGTTCGACGAATATTATGAAAGAGGATGTCATCATCTACGCTTGGTTTGGTAAAATTCAGCATCTAACAGTTACAAATATAAGGAGTTCGCAGCGACTACTATACGGAAAATTATTAAGGCCGCTATTTCGTGCGTGCGCACAATGATTTTTTCGGGTTTTCTTAATCTCTTTGATTCATGAATCGTTGTCGATGACAGATTTCATGTGATATTACAATTATTACATTTCATTCTATTACGTTGTCATATTGTGTATAGTACAGTAGAATTTTACAATAACTAATTCATATGATATAATTAATATATATTCTCAAATAAATTCTGTAAATTTAATAAAACTTTTGCAAAATATTTCACAATTGCTTTCTATAATAATCCAAGTTGGAGTATTGTGACATTTCAGTATTGTAGAGTAAATTGTAAATAGCAGTAACATTACACATAATATATGAACTATTTTTAAAATCTTTCAGCATAAAAAAATTAATAAAATCTTGTGAGTACCAAAATCAGAATTAATAAACAATTTATATTTTGAATTTAGCAATTAGATTGCAATTTTTGTTTATTTTTTTTACGCTGTCATGCAAGTTACTTTTGTTACTGCAATCTGCTTTTTTATTCATATATTTCTTTCATTTAACTTATTTTTTAGTGACATAAAATTGTGTATAGTGCAAGTAACGTAAGGTTTTCCATAAATATCAATTTTCATTACTCTTATAAGTTTTGATTATAATTCACGAGATGTAGCAGAGAAGAGACTTGTGACATAAAGTGATTCATCTTACAGTTGTTCTCTATTTCTTTCTTACGGTGCATCGCCGTGTCTCCTTACCCCAATGAGAATCAGTTAACAGTTAGGCAGTGTCTGTACATAATGTACGTTCCCTCCATGAATAGTGACTGCTTTAACATCACATTCAACAATATAAAGACGCACGCGTATACATATTTTACATATAAAATTAATTAATAAACTCGTAACGCACGGCGACGTTCACTGTTTAATTAGACGATCAGTTACACTCCGATCCAAATTCACTGGGCGATATTGAAAGAAGCGACAAAGAACGTACATACATGTAACAATTCCGTTGTTAAATTAAATTTTCACAATTTCTTTACATATTCTCGCGTGTTCTACTAACACTTAGTGACGATTAAATAATGAATAAAAAATCGTACAATGATTATTTCATCTCACATTAATCTTATCAGCTAATTAAAAGTGATGGATCATTAATTGTTGCGCTGACGCAAATAACAGCACCACGTGATAGCGCGCTTGATTAAGGTGACTATTGTCGACATAATATACCCGAAAAGCTTTCTCTCTGCGATGTAACGGACAATTCGCAAGCCATGTGCGCACACTCTACGACGGAGAAGGAAATGGGCACTTTGCATTCGCAGCTCGCGATACGATCGCTCAAGTGAATTAACATAATCGGGGGGAGAGAAGAGCATAAGCTTACGCGAGAGCATACACGCACGTAGTGAAGATTTATAACAGCAGAGACGACTTCTCTGCCAGACGAAAAAGAGCTGCGCGTGTATGAAAAGCTCTCGTCTGTACGTAGTAGCATACAAATGCACTTTGAGATTCATGTGTAGAGATCTAAGATTCTCGTCATATGTTTTCGCATTCCACTCAAGTTCATGAGAGGATTGGAACTTTATTCCATACGCTTATACGCGAGCCTCCAGCGAAAGAATACAAACTCACACGCGGAAAAAGCTTGATGTGTCAAGGTCTTAAAGATCTTATGTTTAGAAGCTTAATTAGGATTATGTGACGTAATAGGTTGGAGCTGGCAGTATTAGTGTACTCAACAACTCAACTACTAGAGAATTCAAAAGTATTGCGCATATTTCTGTCTGTAATTTACTAAGCGGTTCAAACATACCATCCGCGTATTTCTCTTTGCTTTTTTCTCTGATTCTATAAAGTCTTGTAAAAACATGTAATAGAGTTCTGGCACAATATATTATTATTTACCAACAATTCTAGAAATATCTTCTTTCAATGATTTAAAAGTAAGAAAAATAAAAAAAGATGATAATATGACAATTATTATAAATGTTTATTAAAAAAATTAAATAATTAAAATAATTGAGAAACAAATATTACGTTAAAAAATATCTGTGCATATTTAAATATCTGCTATCAATTATTAGAATGTCCGAAAACAGAAACTCCAGCAACTGCCGGCTCCAGTATCACGACGCATCTATGCCAATACACATTTTGAAGATACTTGCATTCGAAACTTAACAACACTTCTTCTTATCTTTAACAACAACAATAACAACATATTTTCTTCTGATAGTAATGTATTTTCTCTTAAAACTCTTCGGATGTGACAAGAAGATTCGTCTCTCAACTCACTCATGCACGTGTATCGCACGATAATTAGTACCGATAATCGATGAGTTTTCAAGAGAAATTGTAATGAGAAGCGGAATTGTTCGTGAGTGTCTCAACGATTTTTGTGCAGACCATTGAAACATGCTCCGAGTTTCATTTTTCCGTGTACAATTTGACGTGCATTGCAAGCCTAGAAAATATCATTTATAAAAAAATGGTAGAAAGTAAATTTTAACTGAAAAAAATATTTATATATTATTATATAGGTACATGTAGAAAAATATCTTCAATCTTCTAACAAATATAAAGTAATTAGTAAAATTTTGTAAACTTGTCGCGCACATAATGATGTGGTACATATTCTTATTACATTATAATTTATTGTTTCTTTACGACCTGCAATGCACTTTATAGCTCGTACGAATCAATGCAATTATATGTACAGCAATGTAAGTTTTAAAATATTAATCCCTAGTTCTCTTTGATGCACCCGTAAAGCTCGACTTCACTCGAGGAGGTTTGTTCGTTATCTCGAGTTATCGTCATCTGTTGCGGATTGCCAGGACGTCAAATCTAAAATGACGACGTTTTGTCTGTTCTCAAGAATATTAAACATTTGTACGTTTTCCAAAAATTTATATTTGAAATGCACATATATCTATACGAATAATATGTACTTTGTGTTATTGATTAATCACTGCGTGTTCAACATAAAATCGCAAGTTTAGGCACCGGTCATAATTGTAAATAGAAAAAACATTTCACATTCACCAAATTCTGTGTGTTGGATCTGTTTGATTTACAACGTTCATGTTGCTTTTTTATCTGTATTTTTCTTTAATTAAAATTTTATGTTTACAATCTCTTTATTTTCTCTTCTTTCGATTTCGCATAAATCGAGTCCTGACACTCCGCGATACGCGCATTGTGCCTCAATTTACCCCCCTCCCCCCTCATATATATTTAAATTACTTTGTGTTTGAGCATATTATATTCTCAAAGTAAATTTTTCTTTAGAATATTTCATTGTTTCTTAACTATATTAAATACATATACGTCATATACTATATATATTCATTTATACTAATTTAATCCAACATACATGCTTATGGGAATCATGTAATATCTCATATGATACACATTGACAATTTTCCACGAAGATATCGACTAACTTTTTGAGGTTTTGGATTTTTCCGCAACGCATCACCATAGGTATTCGATTTTTAAATATCCTTAGTTTTCGAAAACTGGCATAAATTTGTAGAAAGTTAAACGTGTCTATTTTAAAAGGTTTAGAATTTCATAACTATCTATTGCATTTTCTGTTGTGCCTGAAAGCACATGCTATCTTTCTGCGAGTTGCCTTGGTTTCATCTGTCACATACGTTTTTTATTAAAATCTTTTCTTACGATAATTCTTCCAAATACTTGTGAGTTTTAAACTAAACACAAAGATACTTATAATAATTTACACAAATATTTTTATTGTGTACAAATGTTATAAAATGAGTAAATACTTATATAAAAAATGATAAACAACTAACAATAATATAAAACATAAACAACAAAAAATTGATTAAAATAATCTTTTTTAAAACACTTTTGGCAGTGAAACAGGTATTAAAAAAAATGGTCAAAATATATATTAAATAGAAATATAAAAAAAAATATAAAGTATTAAGAAAAATCTAAGTAAAATAAATAAAGTTTCTCATAGATGTGCGATGCCCTAATCGCACGTGGTTGCTTTTGCGGAAATTCCATTTAAAAATACCCGTATAGAATATAATACTTATTTTTCATTTTCTTAGAAATGTTTTTTCTACTAATGATCGATTTGTAATTATGATAATGCATGAAACTTTGGCAGAAAACAAAATGTAATGAGAATTGCCTCGATGAGATAATCGTATCTCGAAGTATTCCAAAAAGATTTTAACTTTTAATTTGCTTTTATCGAATTAGGGCATCAATCATACTTCAAGACACCTAATCGATTATTACTCCAGGATCTATAATTGCGAGCCATATACAGTACGCGACAACAAATTGTTTCTATTTTGAGAAAAAAGATAATTCTCCTTTCCCTTTTGCGAAATCAATTCATCGCCGCACACTGTACAGACAATGTTAGGCACAGGTTGAAATTTCGAAAAAAAAAATCTTTTTCTTTTACACAACTACACAAAGCGTGTAGTTATCGACAACACGATATCTGATCGTCGATTATGCGTTAAAATCAAATTCAAAGAGATTTGGTACGCTAATGAGTGTCCTCTCGAACATCATACAGATTTAGCAGTTCTTGCAATGGTTTTTGAAAAACAGTTTTTCTTCACAGTAATCAATATGCGAAATACAAGAGATAACTTCTTTTCCGAGTATCACTTATAATTCAAAGGGCATAAAAGATATATTTCTCGGGAGTGTGACACACATCTTCAAAACAAATGCACTTCCTCGTGTATCAGAAACATCTTCGAGTCGTAGTTTCTTGACTCTCGATCGTTGACAGATCACACGGATGTTCCTTTTTCTGTCGCCGTTATGCAGTCGCGCGCGCTACGACATTCTCCAAAGATCGATATCAGCAAATCAGCCGAACGAGAGGTTGACGTAGATGGGGCTCGTTGTTCGAGGCAGGAGCAACAGGAGACGCGATTTCTAGATTTTGCGTCGTTTTACTGGAGTCTTCAAGAGGCCAGTCAGTACGTCCCAGGGCGCTTCCGCTTCCGGCGTTGCACGACTGGGCGACTGAAGCCGATCCTTTTACGATCACAGAACTGTTTCCATTTCGGCGATTTCCGTCCTGGTTATGTCCTCATCCGGGATCCTATAAAAGATGTCGTAAAACGACGACTTTTGAACTAATTCGAGACATTTCCGAGTGACATAGTAAACAAATCGCGTGATAGGAGACTAACGATAAAAAGGCAACACATATGACGTAAAATAACTTTAAATAAAGCGAAATTTTTGTACTTACAATCTTCACGTTAAAGTAACATACGGAAATTGCGCATAAAATTAATTATATATTACTTGTGAACATTTGGTTTAGTGTACTTTCTTTGTTTTCGGAAAATTGCACATATAAATATTAACAAATGTTACAATTTTTTATTTTTATCTCTTCAAACTACTTTATATTCAAATTATAAATTAAAAAAACTTGTTCGTTCTCTCACTGTCGCGTTCTTTATCATTCTCACCTATAAATCTCTGTGGGTAAAAACGTTTCGGCATATTCATTGCTGACCACATGGTTCCTGCTCATATCTCTCGGACGAGCAACCTCGACAGCATCAATGTACCTGAATATAAAATATCGGGAATTATATCATCGCCATCATAATGTCACGAAAGTTGTCTCCTACACGTAAATTAAATATTCGATCATGCTCTCCGTCTTTCTCTCTTATCGTCTCTCACGATCCCTTCTCAATATTCCCACATCCTGAGAATTAATTTTCTCCGCGCGTCATCGTCGTCTCGCTGTCGTCGTCATCATCATAGGTAATTAATCGATTATTTGCCACCACAAGCCACCGCAAGTAATTATCTATGATGTGCATCGTAGGCGGCGACGCGCCTAGATTGCCCAGCGATTTCCTTCATAAACTCGCACATGCCATGCTCTCGAGCATTCCATTTAAAATAAAAAGTCCGTGATAATAAGAACGAACGATACGAAAGTATGTGCGAAACGACAGATACTTAATGCTTGTAACTCTTATATGCAGACGATCTACTGATCTACAGAAGCAAAGCAGCTACTAGTTTGTAAATCTACTATAGTCCCTGTTATTCTTCCTAATTGGTCTCTCTAGACGAGGCCTGCCCCTCGATGCGTTTCTTGGCGTTTCTTTTGTTTCTTCCTACGTTTTCTTTATTCTTTATTATTGAATTCAGAATGAAAAGAAAGAAAGAACCAGAAGTCGCGCAAGTTTACGAAATAACAGAGCCTCGCGAAGAATCACGTGATTCGTGTTGAAATGTCAATGATAAAGCGGAGTGATCTTTCTACACCGATTATAGAGTGACGTAGGAACGGTATTAAATTGTGTCAAATGCGTGTAATATGTAATTAACGTAATTATGTAAAGTTTGTGTTTTAAACTTTATGTTAAAAATACTCTTCTCTTGTAGCTTCCCTTAAAAAGCAATGCACACATCGATAACGCGATATATTCCACGAGAGAGGAGCTTTTGTTCGGTTGAAAAAATAACAGCTCATAGGCAAAGAAGTAGCAATAGAACAGCATATATTGAAGAATGATTTTGTGTATCTGTGTCAAGTGTATGTTGTCAATCATAAAAAAGATTTTTGAGAATTCTAAATATATATGGTGAAAAATGAAAATATAGAAAAAAATTATTTTTATTTTAATTGTCGAGAATATCAGAGAAAAATATATTTTGATGATAGTTCCTACATCACTGAACATTCTTACGTGTGAGTTGGCGTTGCGGACTTACGAATCGAAATATGGCGGTAGCGGATGCGGAACTTCCACCGCCAATGGTTCCGGTTGTGAATGGCGGTCCGAGTTTTGGAAGCATCTTTGCCACCAGCCGAGACTTCCGGTTTTCCTCCTTTAAAAAAGTCGACGTGGATATGTGCCAGGCTTCCTTCTCATCGTCGAACCACCAATTATCGCTTAACATGGCCCAGATATGAACCCTTCCCCAGTTCGCCCGAGGCGACACATATAACACTCTTTCTTTCATTTAACGTGACATACAGACAGATTCATTTGTCACGAGAAAAATCAGAGCATTTCCCAATTATCTACGCAGTGAGCATGTGATGCCACAGACGGACAATAGAGAAGAAATCAAGTGCGTGTGCTAATAATCGATACATTATTAACATACGTACGTAAGCGTAAATATATACACGATGTATGTACATTTTATCGAAATTAAATATTGAATTGTAACAAGACGTGCGTTCTCATACTAAAGTCTGCATGTGATATCTCTCTCATATGTTATATATTTCTTTTTTTTTTTACGAAGAATATATACACTGTTTTGCAATGTATGCGTGTGTAAAAGATCATATAATAATATTAAAAATTTTATTCTAATAAACTGTTTTATTACATTAATATGTAAAAATATATATTAATATATCTAATAATATAAAATGCATAAAGTCAGTTTTATGTGAATATACTATAATATTTTTTAAATCAAGTAATTCTCGTTTTTAATAACAATAATAGTTTTATATATTATTAGTATATGTAGATATATATATGTAGATATATGCAAACATACTATTATTTAATATTAGATTATTATATATATAATTTATAGTACGATTTAATCATCATATTTCAAAAAAAGATTCTGTCTGGCAAAAAGATACATATATTTAAGAGTAATATAATTTATATGAGATACTAAAAAACACTAAAATATATCGATACACATTAGACTTCCCGTCGAGAACGCACACAGATTCTATATATTAGAAGGCAGGTGCATGCTGTATGCGAGCAAGACTCAAAGTGACTTTAGAAAGTAGGTTATTACTTAAGCTCGGTCTGCCAATCATATTCGCGTCCCTCGGAACATACAGTTTTGGTGTTACTGTGACAATGATTGTTGCAGTGATTAAACTTTACCGCGGAGATTTGCATAGAAAACCGAGCATAAGTTTAAAAATTACAAAAGACAGATGTAGAATAACTGTGCAACTGCATGCGTAGACTTTTATTACGGATCCACTTCCGCTTTGCAAAGTAACTTCCAAAGGAAGAACGTAGAGAAGGGTAAAAAGAGTGAAGAGACTGAAAAAAAAGGCTTTCTAGAACAAAAGCTTCCAAATTTCGGAAATGAAACACAAGCGACAGCACTCTGCGGATAATATCATTTGGAAAGCATAATCCAGAAAGAAATAATAGAATGCATAATTCCGGCTGTTTTTCTAAATGTCGTCTTTTCCCATAATATTTGTACTTTATGACAATTAATCTTTTAATGTTGGTTGCGATATATTAACTATTGTTGACTGTTAACACATACGTATAAGTATATTTATAAAAGTTAATATGTAGCTATTTAAAAATTATTAAGTATTTTCTTTTATGTTATTTCTAGTGGCTGTTATAATTTTATATTATTTTAATAGAAATTTAATTTTGTTATAAAGTAGGAAAGTTTGTGCTATTACTAAACTTTTATAAATAAGACTTAAAATTAAATTTAATATAGAAATTAATTTAACTGTTATTGTACTAAAATTCGATAGACAAGTATTGCAGTTACGTCACATACGTGCATTATTAATTTATTATACTTTCAATCGCACAGTGTGTGCATGCTCGAAATAAGAACAACATTTTTTACATAATGCATATTTATTTTGTTACCGTACTAGCACGCTTTAATTTTAGCGAACTCCGACATTAAAAGATTAAATCATATCGGAAAACACCCCAATCCATCGCAAGAATATTCGATGTAAATTTAGAGAATAAATTGCTTCGAAATTTGCGCGAATTCTGTCTTTTTCAATAAAACGGAATAAACTCAGACTCGATTAGAACGGAATTGGCTCAAGAGGGAACGACGCCTCATCGGATATTAAGCGATCGAGCACGAAGCTAATCGAATAGCGCGGCTGATCAGAGGACAATCCTCTGTCTTTGTATAAACCGTGCGATTCGGTCTGATCAAGTCGGCTCCTCGCTCGATCGCATTGCAAATACCCGACGCAGTCGAGTACTTTCCTAGCTTAATACGGGATTAAACGGTATTAGGACAAAGATAGAGCGTACTTGGTTTGAGTCGGCTTTATTCCGTGGGCTTCGAGATCCTTCTCTAGCTGCCGTATCCTGATCTTGGCCATGTCGAGCTCATACTTGACCTTCCACAAGCGGGTGTCGCAGATCGGGTCCTTGCATCTGTGATGCCTCAGAATATCCTGTGCCTCGTACACTGCGCCACGGAAGGTCAAGGACTTCCCCACGCTCTTTAAATCAGATTTATTTTATGCGTGTAATCAAACAGTTTATATTACTTTTGATAACAGCATAAAAATGTGCATTTGAACTTTCCACAATGCTTGTAAATAATTTCAAAAATACTTTTACAGTTATACTATATCTTTATATGATTTTTTGTTTTGTGAACAATTGTTACCTCAAGAGCACACCACTAATTTATGTTTTGCATTAGGTTTTACTTACACAACTTTGTTTATATAAAAGTATACATTTCTCTGTTGTTATCGAAAAATGATTTGATTCAGTTTTTTGATGAAGAAGTATATTGTTAAACATTTGTCGTTTAAACATTTGTCGTACCGTGTACGTGGCCTTAATAATAAAGATAAGAATGACCCAGTTCCAGAGATAGCATAGGAAATTACAATGCGATTCTCGCGATATTAAAATCCGCGATGCTTACCAAGCTGAAAATAGCGCACGTGCCACCGTCGTCGCTTTTTGCCAGGTGCTGCCTGATATATTTAAAGTACACATGTTCCAGGAGCAGGAAGACTGCCGCCAGAAGAATACCCATCATCAACAAAAGAAACGCGCTCAAGAACTGCTCCAATGCGAGTGGATCGCTACTCTTTTGTACTTCTTTTCCAGGCTTACACGTTCCGGTCATCCAATATCTTCTCAATCGCTCGAGATCTCCTAAAAGTGACGTAGAAAAATACAATATAATGGATCCATCAAATAAAATTCATGGATCCATATAATTTAAGCGTTGTAAAGAACTTTCAACTTCATACAGAAATATATTTTTCACGACGTTTAAATAGACTTGCGGAACATAAAAAGTACCGTTATCTCTATAATCCAATAGCCGTTTGTTGAACATTTGTAGGTACTTTGAGTTTCTGGAGAACGCGAGGCCGTATCCGGTCATAGCGTACCATGACCCGACCGTTAGCAATCGACAATCCTCGTCTTGCGCGACCAAATAATCCAGAACCGTGCCGTCATAAATGAAGGCATCCATTTCTCTGCAGAAGTTATAATAGGATACTCTTATATTTCGGTTTTCCGTGAAAAATATTTTAATCGACATTAATTGGATTTTGGGACAAAATTAATGTCGCGCAACGGTTTTTTTATTTATATATTATAATACTGCAAAATTAAATATAAAATAGCTTATTTTGCGCGAATTAGCTATATTTTTATAGTATCTATTTTTACTCAATTTTATTATGTTATCTGGTAGAAATAATTTTGCTCACACACAAACTTGAAAAACTAAAGAAGAATCTTGTTTTGATTTGTTTTACTTTTAAAAAATTCATTACACACTGAATCTGCGCGCTAATAATTCTAGATAATCTTTCGGAAAAGAAATCAATAAATTAAAGAAGATGCTCAGTTACTCACCCAGTGATGACAGCTTCGATACCATCCGCCACGCTGCTCTTATTAAAGGCCCTCATGTAAGAGTGCATCTCCTTGAAGTATTTTGCTAATGTGCTGTCCGTGTGACTCCACGGTATAGTGCCGAATTTGAACATGGGCTTGTGCGAAAACGGTTTAGCGAGTCTGTGATCGTCCACACCGGTGAACTCGTGAAACTCTTCCCGCGTGATCATAAAGGCAGCCAGATTGGCAGTGTAAATGGCGAGGAACACCACGGCGAATAATGCCCAGACGTTCGTCATAAATCTAGATATCGTATCGAGTTTTCATTAGCAAACAAATCAAACATATTTTGATCATAAGTTCGAGTACGATCATAAGATCGATACGAGTTCTTCATATAATTAAACAAAACGCATACGATAAATCGATTATCTAATGATTTTTTGCGATCGTTAGGAAACCGAGTTTTCCAGTGTGGACAATCACAAGGACGATCACTTCGCTCATAAGACCGAATTCACCTTTATATTATTACAAACATGTTGCGTGTGACGATTATATTGTGAAAGTTATGAATAATAACTTGTAAAATAAAGTCCTGATGTGAATTTAAAACTCCACGCAACACAATCCATGTTGTAAATGTAAACAAATCTAACTTGTGTTACTTTGAACGAATTAGATTCATTTAAGCGATTTATACAGATACAAATTTTCATTCGAAACGTATGTCACCAAGGTGCATAACTTGAATATGTCAGATAAATGTAAATTGCGATGGATTCATAAGCAGTCGGAGCAATTTACATTTTAAAACGTTTGTCGGGCGAACGCGGATGTTTGCTCAAGAACATTTTCCTCACATTTATGCACAACGACCGATCTCGGATGAGTAGGTGAAGAGGCGGAAAACTAATTTGTCGAGTTCTATCTCAGCCCGGTAATTAAAATTCGTCGATGGAGCGACGTCTCTTGGTAAAGGGATCCTTTTCACTGACCTGGCTGTAAATCCTCTGGGAGAATCGATATGGACGGCAGCCTGAAATAATACGGCCCAGACCAGCCAGTACGTGCGGCAAAAAGAAAACCGGTGATTCGTTGATGGATTTTTCTGCAAAAATAAAACAGACTTGAAATAGACATCGCGTTATCCTAACAAAAGATATATTTCAAGTACACCAGCATGAGCAAATCTTCAAACTACTTATGTGCAAACACATTTTGAAAAATTACATGAAAAAAAAAATTGTATACATCTCGTTGCTTTTCTACTAAAAAATTTAACTTTAAAACAATATAGTTGTCGTAAAAACACTTATTGTTTTAATTTAAATAATGTCGTCTGAAAAGAATAACTAGTTCAAATAAAAAGTAAGTACATGTTTAGAAAATGAAGATTATACGTAAATTGCGTGCAACAAATCATAATGCTACAGAAAAAGTATGGTGAATTTTAATAATCTACATGAATAATTTCGAAAACAAATTGTTACAAAATCTTTTTAGTAATTACAGTTTGTATGTACATTTCGATTATATACAAGCAATAACTGCAAATATAAGATAAAAATGGAATTACATGTTTTACAAAACACACATCGTTTTTTTCATCTTTTATGATACATATTGAACCATGCAGTAACATTAAACAGCTATCTCATACATATTTTAAAGAGATTATGAGATACCATAACTGTGCATTAAAAGGTAAATGTGCAGGTAAAGTAGAAAACATATATAGTTGATAAAAAGCGAAATAAAAGATACCAGGTTTTGCGCAGCGCCTGAAGGGTTTACCTTCATGTCGAAACCGGAAGGTGATGCCCACTCAAAAAACAGTATCATTACTGTCGCTGCATGTATAGCGACAATACCCACCAACATCCACGATGCAGTGTCGAACGGTTCTGTAAATTACATCATTAAATGTTACAATGGCGCATTTTATTTCAATAGTCGACGTCTAGTGTGTATTTTTTCGTGACACAATATATTTGCTTTTATAAACAATATATGTTAATATAATATTTTATGCATGTATTCACGAACTCTCGCAAGTATAAGTTCATCATTATTAATGCAAGAAGAAAATAAAATAACGTGATATATTTTGCGGTACATTATTAGTAATCTGAAAATAAACTAACGATATTATGTAATCTGAAAATTATTTTCTCACCTAAAAACGCGGTGGGTGAAATTATTCCCGTTCTTTTTGCTACAACAATGGCTATACCAGTTTCCATGTAAGGAATAGTAAAATCAACCACCGCTTCCCTTTCCGAATTGATCATTAAGGAGGTCATCACCATGTCGGTCTTCCGGTTGACCAGATCAGCTATAAGACCGTTCCATTTTCCATTCTGCGCACAATAACCGCACCATTTAAATAAGTCGGACACAGAAGATTTTATCATTTTTTAAATTTTATTAAAAAATCTAAATTTTAGATATAACATCTTTTCTCTCTTTCCTCTTTCTTTGCAGACTTATAATTTCTGTGTAAAAAAATAAGTTTATGAACACACTAAGTAAAACTGAAAGTAATTTTATATAATATTTTTAAATTGCGATATTAATGATTGTAATTTTATTATATCCCGGAGAGATGCAATGACGCGATTAGAACGAGCGATAAGCGGAAAATTATCCGTTTTTAGGCCACTGTCACTCAAGCGTGGACATACATCTATATAATCGGAAACAACTTTTGTGCAGCGGAAATTAAACGTGTTGAATGCGTATTCATGCATGCATTTCCATAATAATAGTCATCAGTAGTTGGGTCAACGAAAAGACCTTGCAGAAAGCTATTATCGTCACATGATTCGGGTTTTATATTATAGATATAGCGATTCCTTTCAAATCGATAAGCTTACCTAGGTAATAGAGAGCTTTTTTACTATTTTTTACTCTCACTTTTATCTCTTTCGAATATATTTTTTTGATAGTCAACAAATTTATCAAGTGTGAAAACTTGTGTGAAGCGATTACTCATGTCCGAGCGTCAGGTTTTGCTGGCGCAATACAGTTGCCTGCCAGAAACACGCGAAAGGAAAAAAATTTTAAGTATTCAAAAGAAAAAGACAATGGCGACCTGTGTAGATGCGGCAAATGTTACGCGAGAATTTTCCTCCCATTGCATTACGAGACACATTCATCTTCCGCGCGACGTAAGTAAACATCACCTTTCATGAATTTCATCTCGGACTTACCTCCAAAGTACCCCACTTGCCATCCTCTACTCTTACAAGCTCGTAAGTGAAGCCGATTTCCTCCGAAAACTTCTGCAGCAGATCGATGCAAAATCCGCTACAGCACTGATAAAAGCTTTCATTCTTCAGCGCCGATGTAATATCCAGTCTGCAACAAACCGAGTCGTCGTAAATTGGAGAATTCCATCCGCGATATCCGCTCGTGTGTATACTCGTAAACAATAAAAGATTATTGAAATCGCGAAGAATATTTGTTGCCGAATACAAAGTTTATATACATATTATGTAACTTTGTATTGCGTTTTAGAAGATGCAAAATAAATTGTTTTAGAAAGAAAGAGATGTAAAAGAAATAGATACGTGAAAAAATAAATATGATAATGAAGACGTTACGTAAATCAACGTTAATATACTGTGACCTAAAATTACTATGTAATTAATTTGCTAGAAAGAACGTAGAGAAGAACTCATTTTTTAACGTAATATCACGCTGCTCTTATCTAAAAATTTCCATAGTGCGAGACTCACGATGAAAGAAATTCTTCTTTAATTCTAGACCACATTCCCACTTTAAAACATAAAATAATATATTCAGCAAAGCCACAGCTGTAGCGTCATATTCTTGAAGAAGCAAAACATTCCTAAAGTTAGACTAATGCACTAATGAGATATCTTGGGAAAGTTTTCCATTTCAGTGTCCTGATTTTCCACCTCAAGAATTTTTGCATTTCGTTCTTCTGCGCGATCTTGCGCGGTCACCACTTTTTATTTTTTTTCCCTCGATATATAAGCAAGGTGCAATTAAATCTACCGCGACTGGCGACCATTCGAGCCAGATGTCGTCGTGCCAAAAACTGGCAGCCATTGTTGGACGTTCTTTGGAGGAAATCGCCCTTCTCGAAATGAAGTCCTTTCATACATCTGACATGCACAGCTAACAAGATTTGCTTTGAAAGTAACATTAAATTCTTTTGTGTACAAAGTCTAAGTCATAATTAATGTTACAAAAAGAGCGCAATGTTATTAAGCGATAGTACAAAGAATGTAAAAATAAGAGGCGAAGGACAAGCACATTAAGGCTAAATGGTTTGCAGTGACCTCTGTAGAACAAAATCTTTTGCACTAAGTTCAAAATCCATTTAAAGTAGTGAAAGCGTTTTTATAATTTTCTTAGTTTGTGTTATTGTTACATAAAACCAAATTGGAATCATACAAAATTCGTATATATAATATTAATAAAATATGAAAATTAAATATACTTATTAAATACATAAATATTATATAATGTAAAAAGTCTGTTAGCAGGATATTGATCGTATATTCCTCAATATTAAATTGTTTTAATTGGCAACAACAAATAATAGTTGTTTCGAACAGTTGTTCTAACGATCAATTTTATTTGCGGTCGAACAAATGTAGCATTATCTCTTTAATAGATTAACAGTTTTGCGTCAAGCCTCAAGCTTTAAAGATGCCAAGCTTTATTTAGCTTGATGGTCGGAAGTGAAATGAATTTAACTTTTGTTTCTTTTCTTTTCTTCATAGCATCTAGTATAATCTAAAAAATATATATATCTATATTTATACATGTGTTGTGTATACGTAATATATAATTTATTAAAATTTTTTATAAACATTTAAAAAAAGAAAATGCACACACACATGTTACTTACAAGAAGTTTACATATAAATGCTCTATATAGTTTTAATTATTAACAAGTTTGCAATACTATGTATTTTTATTGATTATATCTGTAAAAGAGAAAACTATAATGGTGTCAACTGTTAATGTCATCGAAAAAACATGAGAAAACTGTTTTTCAAAAAGAAAGAGAAAAACACCTGAAAAATATCTTTTTATCAATATCAGCACATATTTGGTAGATTTTTTTTTATTGTTTGTGATATCGATTACATGAGTCTTTTACTGATGCGTTGATATGTACGCGACACACAAAAATATCGGATTTCAATATTTGTGACAAAATTCGGCATTTACTATTGAGTGCTTCCTTTTTATATTACGCTTCCGATGTTTTAAAAGAAACTAAAGGAAACTTATTTCCCTACAACGTATGAATATACGTATATAAATAATTTGCGATATGTATACGTATATTTGTTTTTTCATAAATATATATATCAAATATAATATTATTATAAAAATTAATGGTTAAAAAGAATTAGTTGAATACGACATAAAAGAACGGGTATGTCTGATCATAACTTTACTCTATCTACTCGACAAAGACATCAATCAATTAGCGTACAATAAAGCGCGACCTTTTTGTCATAAACAAAAATATTTGTCAAGAGGGAAAAGAACATAAGACGAAGCCGCATGAGTATATAATAAAGTAAATAGAGAAGGCACATATATTTCGTGACTAGGCAGAAAGCGAAGGTCTCGATGGAAACGCATGCCCGGAATTGACGGTAATAAAATCGAATACATATTCGTAGGTCAACTCTGGCAACGATGCCCAGAAAAGTATCATGGCAAAGACACTGCTATAAAGAGTCCCACAGTGACATTTATTGCTTCTCGCAATGGTACGATCACATAAAAGACGCTCACACTTTCAAACGCGCGCCTTCTGTTGCTGCTAAGAAAAATGTACGGTCGCATTAAAAGGGAGAAGTTCACGCTCGTAATGCTTTCGACTCCTCGGTTGTAATCGTGCAATATGTGTATATGTCAGGAAAAGAGACGTTGATGTTATCTTCCGAAGCCAATATTCTTAGAGAAACTCTGCCACATTTTCTAAAGTAATATGTATTTTTTCTTTTTTTTTTGTTAAACACTTGTTTATGTGTAAAATAAAAATAATTTTATATTAGATCTTATGCTAAGTGCTTGTGTGAAAAAACTTTGCTATTTATTATATTCTTAATCAGAGCTTTGTTTTTATAAATCGTATTTTACTATTTAAACACAGATTATATTATCTTTAACATTTTACCCGAATATTTCAAACGTTGATATATATGTATGTAATTTTGTTTATTTTGCAATAATATATAGTTATATATTGTTTAGGTAAATATAAATTATATTTAGTAGATAAATATAAATTATATTTTTTTAGATTTAGACCTGATAGATTTAACTTTTATTATTGATTGCTTTAACTTTTATTATTTTGAAACAAACCTATATATTGGAGCTCACGTTCATATTTATACGCACGTAATGCATGCTGGAACGCGATAAAGGTTCTACCGTCTAAACTGTTTACGACTTTCTAGAGCCAAAATCAATAAAGCTATTTGTCTAAACTTTCCTATTGTTCTGATCAGCGACATCGACATACCGATTTTAATGGAAATCTACGACCAATAATTTATGTAATAAATATATTGAATAAGAAAATTACAAAAAATACAAAAAATTATTTTTTCTGCTTTGTCTCATTTTTTTGAAAGTAATTATAGCATACTTAAAGTTAATTTTTATACAATAATGTAATCGATTCTTTAATAAATTTTAAATTATGCATTTAAAAAACCCGAGCTACTCGACCGCAAAAACAAACGCATATTCTTGACTTCCATTCTTCAGGCAGATGACATATGGAACACCTCTTGCCACTTGACAATAATAATGGAGAGTACTCAAAGTCATGGACACGGTTTGTCTGACAATACCACGCTACTACTACTGCGATCGAGTAAAATATGTTAAAACGTGTGTGTTTCGTAAAACGACGTTCCATTTTATTCGTGAATTTTACAGAAGTAATATCAATTGGCACGGGAACTCTGACGTTGACATTTTCAGAGGAACAAAACATGCCAGGACTTTCGTGACTATTTGAAAATTTTTTTCGTAATGCGTAAAAAACGAGCGACTCTCGGATGTTGTTTCTGATACTCGTTAGCTATCAATGTGTGACCATAAATGCCGCAGAAATGCACTTTAAATCCCTATTGTGGATCAACCTAACGACAGTGATTTGTCACGACGGACAGCCAGTTATCGCGCGGATCCATTCTGCTACTTATCAGAAACATGAAAAATGAACGGTGGCTCTTTGCGTAACATATTGTGGTCGCTTGGCGCCTGACAAATAAATCGTTTCCGACAGATTAAGCGGTTACTATTGCCACGAAAAATACACGTTTTCACAATTAACTCTTTTTATTGTAAGATCCGTTCCCTCTCTCCGTGAAATATGTTATTATTCGTAAAAATCCTATCTTGTGTATGTTTTTCTTTACCTATAACTTAAAAATTATAATGAGAATATTTTAACTGATAATTTCAGAATCAATGATTATAAGTTCTAACATATATATATTTTTGTTTATAAAAATTGATTTTCTCAAGAAAATTATTTCATTCTTTTTCACATTTCCTTAGCTGTGCGTTTATAATTCATTGCATTTCTCAACGGCCTGTCAAGCGTGTTAACTTTGAGAAAAGTAGATTTTTTCTTTGTTCATGGGGAATAGAAAGTTGAATTACAAAGGGTAGTTTAATTACAAAGAGAGGTTAGGTTAGGTTATCTTTGAAAAGCATTACGGCAAGCGTTCTCCACGCTGCCTCTTGTATCGATACGCCGCTTACGCACTATCTAGCTCTTTATTCGGACATTCGATTTCTTAACACGTTTGCGTGAACTTCCTATTTGTTGAATTAGCATGGGACAGTAATTGCTTAGGGAATATTAATGTCGTTGCAAATTTCCGTTTTCTACTCTCTAACGTCTTACGCGTTATCTCGTTATCGATTCGCGTCTCCATACTATTTCTCCGGAAACGTCATTAGCCAAAGTGAGGGAACACGACTCAGTTACAAACTAACGAGATATCTGATATGTGTGTAAGTATACGCGTAATGAAAGATAGAAACACAATACTGTTTCGAATGTAATATTAATGCAATTAGTACTTCTATTACACTTACTTACGAACATTAACATTCCGTTGAAGTTGTATTTGTATTATTATCACAAGATAATTGATTATAGAAAGTTTATAAAAGTCATTTTAATCTCTGCTTGTAGTACTGTACAGTTTGTATTGCATGTGCATTCCAGCACGAAGATTCTCGTTGGTTTGCAGGATATTGAACGTTGCTTATTATAGCTCATTAATTATGTTGCCTCCTTTCTCCAAATTTAATCAATTTAGGAAACTATTTTAGTTCTACATATAGTGCATGGGAGCAGAACTGCGTTATTAACTTTATTCATGAAGAGAAAACAAGGAGAGATACTCGACGTGTATACCTACGCGTTACATGCCTACAAAATGTTTCCTATAACATGTAACTTCCGACAAGCGCACTTAACACGTGAAAGTAATAAAAACGTTCATACAAACACGAAGTTGCGGTCACAAAAATATATAAAAATAGTTTTGATCTGTACATGCATTTATGGCTGGTATAATGAATATTGAGATCAGAGATTCTTGGAGTTAATTTGATTTCACATCTATTAATATAATTCATCCAGTTTCTGACTCGACTGTGTTCCAAGCTAAGAAGATTTGCATTCTGCAAGAACGATCCCCATGTTCCACGTTTACATTCTCTTCTGTGTTCAAGATAAGAGCTCCGGTCTTTGCCATTTGCAGATATCTCAGCCGCTTCCCGCCGGTAAAGGACACCGGTTAATTTAAGCGAGATTTGCGTATTAATACACGAGTCGTTCGTAGTTCTGTTACAGATTATAAATGCGTGGTCTATGAAGTCAAGAATCTATGATTGATTATTACAACAACAGATTTAGAATGACGAAAAACAAACGAGAAACACGAAGAATAAAATAAGGAACCAAACCGAGAGAATCGACAAAACTTCTTACAAGTTTTTACCAACTTGTGTCCGATGAAAAAAGAAAAATACTATTACTGCTCTTTTAATAGTACCTGGATAATATGTGGATATATGGTGCACAGAGAGTAAAAAGAAAAACTTTTAGGTGTAAAATTCCAATAAGCCAATTAAATCTTCAGGCAGACACATTTTTCTCTGCCAAGAACGACTGCGATGAAACAGCATTTATTATCTCGTCACTCGCTTCACGGCACTTGCTTAATTGGATGAGAATGTGATCTCCCGGTCGAGGAAAAATTAAAAACATAACATGGACAAATTGATATTCGTGCCGACGTTACATCATCGGCGAAGCGTTACGCTCTGGCGTAATTTATTGCCAATTACTCCGCACCGTGCAATACCTTCTTTAGTTCCTTAGAACGCTACTACTGATTCGTTAAAGGAGAGTAACGTGCTACTCTTTACAAGCTGTGCACAATTAGCAATCAAGAAATTAGCCCCGTTCTCTTCGCGTTCCGACTGATGGAACGCGATTTTTATTTCTCATCAGCAGCAATTAGTTGCCTCCTCGCTATACATAAAAAGATAATGCAATGTGCATTTCCTACTAATGGTTTAATATTTTTAGCGCTTTATGTACTTAAATATGCATCCCTCGTGCACGCGCAGCTATGTCTCGCAACGATGTTCGTTAACACAATTTATCAGATTAAAATGGAAAACGTTACTTAGCGAAATATCTACGTGTAAGTTCAATTCTGTTCTGAAATAAAGAAACTTCAATACACGCCTTGTTATATTTCATAGGTGAGAAATAATTTGTACATTTATAATAACTAAGGAAATTACGTTTAACGTAATCATTTAATTTAATATACCTGTATTTGAGTTTTTGATATCACAACTTTTGATGAAGAGAGAGAGAAAGAGAATTTATTCAGAAAGAAAATAACGTCACTTTCAGGTTGACAGTTTCCAAGCAGAGTTGTGTTGTGACTTGCCACAGAATTTTCAATTGCATGTTTCTCGAAATACTCTTGCTTGGAGGAAACGCGCTACACGTTAATTCCTTTTTGCTGTTTATCGAAGCGGACAAAAGCGCGTGTCCTACTTTAGTAATGCAGCTGTTCGTCAATTAAATTAGAATTAGTTATGACAAATAAGTATAACAAAACATTCTGTAATTCATTATTTGTCATTTTATAAGAAAAAAGTTTAGTTCTTTTCAAGATAAAAATTTAATCTTAATTTTGAATTGTCAAATTATTAACTTGATTTATATTATAATAAGATATAAAAGGTAAGTGAAAACATTATAAGTGCAATATGCTAAAAAAAGCTTTAAAATTAATAATTTTATAAAGATTTATCAAACCAAAGTGCGTTAAATTCAAGTAAACTATAAGATCTTAGTTTAAACATAAATGTGTTATATATAGTTCCATATTGCATGTAACTATTAATTTGCCGACTTCCATATTAGACATTTCCTTCAAAATTCTTCTAAATAGGCGGCTGACAACTATTGTGACATCGACTATTGAGGCAGAAAATCGACTTGTCTACTTTTGTACTCTCCTCCGTGGTAATTTCCTGTAACGCTCGTTTACGCGAGTTGCGTTTCTCTTGAGGGAGAGAGGGAAGAGTTTCAATTACTTCCACACAGCTATTTTCTCGCTGATGCCTCTGGGAAACTTGTCGGTGGGGCTCTTTTCAAGATAAAGGATTCGAAATCTCGTAATCGGTGAGTACAAATACGCGTTAAATCGTTATCTTTCTCCCGCTTTCGCGCGTCTCGTGATTTTGCTTCGTATTCAAGTTTCTCATCCGAATAACACCTGATTAACATTTTGAGAAAAACGCGATCCTACGCACTCCAGAATTAAACTTGATGAAATAAGAGTAATTGCAAGTGATTTAGAAAAATTCCGAAAAGAAATCAAACAATTTACTGGAAAATATTTGAAGATAAAAATGTGCTCAAACCGAGCAATTTGCTAAAATCGCTCGGATGAATATCATCATTCGTGATGCCAAAAAACAGTTTGTTTTTCCTTTAACGCGTAAGTATAATGAGTTGTTAGTTCGATATTTTCTTGCTAAAAGAAAAAACAAACTTCGCGGGGTAGCGCCACTTTGCCTCGCGTTGTTTTCAGCGAAGTATTGTATTGTTTTTATACGGAAATAGATTTTTGCGCGGACACTCGAGTTTACACTGAAAACGAGGCTTGCAACAGCTGTCGCGCGCACTAAACCATAACAGGAATACAAACCGGAAAGAGTTTTTAACGTATATTACCTGACCCCATTTCACGTAAATAAATACTGTTATATGCAGAGAACGTCTGCGCTAGAAGCTGCAACCCCAAACGATATCGATGATACTCCAAATTGGATAACGATGTCGAGAACATGCTCGATAAATTTTAACAATACAACGCGTGAAGGTCGACGCAACTAACTGATAAAAATAGCATCGTGTAAAATTGTTGAACAATGTATTTTATTGTTACGAATATGTAATAATAAACTACTAATTTGAAATAATACTTTCATTATTACGTACTCGTAATAATGAAATACTTTGTTTAACAGTATGTATGTAATTTTTTTCTTACATATCTGTCTGTACAAATGTCTCGTTAGATACGTAGAAATTCTGAGAAATTACACGCGACCCTAAAGAGTTCATCGACAAAGGTGTACCGCAAAGTGCTTCTCAATGGACTCATTTACCACATGATAAATGTCATTACGTTATAAATGTCAACTCCTCGCTCTTATAAAGCGCGAGAGTTAGCCCAACCTCGCCCGTCCAATGCTTTCAAAGGCCGGCCCTTTAATTTTGGATTGAACGTGCACGAGGCTCTTTCCAACTTGCTCTTGCCTTGTAGAAGCGACACGTTTGTCGTATCTCAGCACTTTCTTGTAAACAAGTACAATAAATGTGTCGCGTACCGTGACGTTCAAGCATAATGTTCAGTCTTTGCCTAAAAGCAACGTTGCGTTCGTCGAAAGTTGGTAAGTCGATTTCTCTTGAGTGGTACGAGCAAGAGTATTGACGTAACCGCGTCGTTACAATAGTAATACATTTGACATGTATATGTAAAACATTGATACATATTTGCGTGTCGTAGTTATGATTAATGCATTTATTAAAATTATATTTTAATTATATTTTAATTATCATTTGATGGAAGATAAATTCCTAATAAATAATTTGTAAACAACTTTATGCATTTACATAATTATGTAGATTTAATATTGCATTGTTATTTTATGGAAAAGGAACGAGTTGAAATATAAATATAAAGTATTTCACGCGTGCTGCAAACCGGCAATAAATAATAATGACTTGTCAACAGTCAAACGTCCTTTTTGAAAATTTTCTCGTGATCAAATTACGCTTACCGTCGCGGCGTTTCACACGTGTTAACACCTAAAAAGCTGTATTTCAACTTTAAATACAATTGCTTGGCAATGTGACACTACAACTAAAATGAACGCAAGCAAAGAAGCAAATTAATAAAATCTCAGAGACTGTAGAAAAGTATTGTGATGTGATTATCACATATGATTATTTAATTTAGAGAATCTCAAGTGTCTAAACACACACATTCGCGAATATATATATATGTACACACATGTCAAACCAACAATATAAGACATTAGCGGACAAATACCTATATATATGTATCTTTTCGACGAAAGAATCCAATTCCTTTTACTTACTCAGCCATATCGGAATCCTTGGCCACTCGACAGTGTACACCGCGATCCACGAGACATTTTCCGGTCACAGGATCGGGCGGTGCGAGATTGATATAGGGTGGTTCTTCTAGAAAAGTTATTTTAAGGTAAAACTTTTCCGGCACTCCTTGCGGAGGCGTATGAGTATTGCCCGGCCAAACGATGTCCTTGATGTCCAAACCCTCCTTTTCCCAAGACTTCCAGACGCCGATCTATCAACAAGCAAACAAATGTGTGTGGTCGAATAGTCAGTTCTTTTTTATAAATCTTCTTTTTATTAATGTCGTCTTATTGATATAAATATATGTGTTGTTAATACTCAAAGTTTTATTTTGTAATGCATAGAATAAAACTTGTAACGGGACAACTTTGACACGGTATTGTTTTGAATCTTGTATCGTTGCTTCTTTTAATATATGATTGCGTGCACAATTGTTCCTAGAGAAAAAAGCAACAACAAAGAAAGTATAACGTGGAACAAAAGTGGAAATAAAGTCTTTTGGCAGTTATCTGTCTGTAAATCTCTCAGTGACAAACTAGTACGAAAGAAAAGTTAGTCGCAACTGAAATTCATTATATACTCCAACTGCTTCAACGCGAATCGTTTCTCGCAATCGGGCGTGTGCAATTTACCTCTCATTCAAACAAAATTCTACTTGGTAATAGAGCTCTATTACTCAACGACGATGAACGTTTTATAATACATCCATCAACTATCTTTTAGATTTACTATTGTAATAATAATCGTCCCAATCAGTATAAACTTCAGTTAATTTGTTGCTATAAAGAAAAAGTATGTAGAATGGTATAGAAGAGAACAGCAATAGAACAGCGCAATCGTACAACAGTATAATGTAAACCTAACTTTAATTACGTTATAAAATATAGTTTCTAAAAAATATCTTTAAAAAAATAGAATATGAATGTGTTAGACAAAAAATCGCCGCAAATATATGTCAATTTAATATTCATTTCGTATATTAAGAATGTCATTAAAGCTGCACGCAGCAATTTAGTAGTAGATGGGCTAACGAAATATGGAAATAGCGCGGACATAATTTATGCCGGCAATTAAAACCATTTGCACATGCACGTTTCCGCACGTTAAAACTTACGGTCGACCACGATTATATGGGAGAAACTACTACGTGACAGTCACGACAGAAAGACACGTCGGCAGCATTGAAAGTGCACTTATGCCCGCTTCTCCGGATCTCTCGCGCATTTCTACAAGCTTCGTCGAAAAGTAAAATCTATCAATTTTCAGTAATTATGAATATGCAAAGTATTGATAATAAGAACTCAAAAAGAGAAATAAAACAGATGGAGAGAAGCTTTATATGATTTTTGTTATTGATATTAAATTTCATACTTTTGATTTTAATTCTAAAAAAACAAACATTAATGTTTTCTACTGTGTGTTGTGTTATATGATATTTTTTGTTAAATTATAACCATCGTAATTTTCTGAGAGAGAAATATAATAAATTTTTTACAACATAATATATTTAAAAAGTAATTTGTTTTATTAAAGAAAAATAATTTTTTAAATATGTAATTAAGATCAGAAATATCATAGCTGCTAAAATAAATATTTTACGGCTGTTTTCTCTAATAGAGAGATAAAATTTCACCGTAATATACATCGACAGTATTGATTTCTGATAATTAAAGACGAATTCTCGTGGTATAAACGAAAAAAAAGTTAGAAAAAACTTGTGAAAATTATCTAATAATTGTCTGAAAGACAATGTCAATTTAAATTCTGGCGTTATGTACATTATCGAGAATCAATAATAATTCAAATATATAGAAAAAGAAAAACAAACATTATTTTGCAGGATTGTTGCCTTAAATTGATGAAAGTAAAAGTATTATAATATATTTTATTAAATAATGACATATAATCTCTTTATATACATATAAAATTACATTAACATTACTTTTAGGACAATATTCCTATAAATTTAATTTTATTTCACATCTGTTATATCATGAAAATACATTTTTACGCGCATTTCAAATCTTATTTTATAAACCTAACCTACTTTTAACTTTAATTTTTTGTATTTAAAAACTTCCATCACGATATTTATTTTGAGAAACTTTGGTATAGATACATGTCTAATTTGAAATTCTATACAAAGTGTTCTACTATACTTTATATCTATTTCTACTTCTATCTGTTTCTACTATACTTCATCGATTATTCATTGATTCTAGTGTGGCATGTTTAATCAAGTGCATTTGAATACAAATTGATTTATTTCTTACATTCCAAAATGCTCTATTCAAACAATAATTTTATGAAAATGTGAACAAGGGTTCTAACTAGACCGGTCTATTTACACTTGCAATATTCTTCGTATTCATTTCCGTCGTTTCATGTTGCGCGCGCGTCCTGTCAGGCGTCAAAATATATTTGACAGCCGTATACCATGACGAAGAAAGTAGGAAAGTAGGTATAGATGGCTCTATGTAGAATACATAGCAACTTTTCCAGGTGCAGCAAACCAATAAAACAAAATTGCATTGACCTAGTGCAAGCGTCGCCTAACTTCTGAATATGTAAAGCTTTCGCCAGCGATGCACTTCGATGCGTTCGAGACATCTACATATTAAAAACCGATACTGCACGAGAGGATAGGTTGCATCGAGCGTGTCGTGATGAAAATTCATACACACGTTTTGTGTACGGCAGTCGACTTTTTCTTTTAAATGTCTAAACTTCTAAATGCATACCACCGGACGAGCAAACTCAAAATTGGTCTGATCGGTCACTTCGTTTCCCGGAAAGCCGGCAATCGCCCAAGAGATTTTATGCATATCTATAATTAAAAGCTCGGTACTCGCCGTGATGTAATTTGATGCACTCGGAACTTTCCGCACATATTGCCTATCAATTGCATTCCGTGTCTGTGAATTATACAAGCTTTCACGCAAATGTTCCATGCATTTAGTTATGGGAAATCCTCCGTTTATACTACTAGAATTACGACGAACGCGCACACATATATTTATGTGCTAAATCGCGGTTACAAACGCGACATAGGCGAGAATAACGAAACCAAGCATCAAGCGGAATGTGCGAGAACGCGTTTCGAGAGAACTAGAGTAGTAGACAAATAAATTTCGAAATGTATATTATCATATAAATTGTAAGAGAAACTTATATAAATTAGTACTTAATGAAACGAGTCTACATAATTATAGATAGATATTACACCTTTCTTATGCAGAGTATTATAAAAGATAACTTTTTACGCGACATTTCTCTCTTAGTTTCTTTTTGTTTGTCTATCCAAATCTGCATTTGTCAAATGTGTATTCATATAAAAATATATATTTACATTTTTTAATTTTTCTGATAATAACTAATGATAAACTGTGTAACATTTTCTTCTAGTTTGTATAGTACCGAACTAATATAAATCGGGTATCGCGGCATAATACGAGCCAGTAAACCGAGGAAGACTCGGAAATTAAACTTTTGCCGGGAAATATCTCGCAAAACGTCGCGCGCAAAATAGCGCCCGCTACAAAGCGCGTCAGTGATAAATTAATATGATTACATTAACGTGCTATGAATTAATGAACAGATTACAAGTTTATTACACGAGTCGTAACACATGTGGTAATACAGTTAACTGTGCTGCGTGATACGCTATAACGCGTTCTTTGACACAGATATTCCGTTTTGTTTTCCATCAAGGTAATCGCACATGCTCTTTTGACACAGGAATCAAGCATTGTATTGTACAGTCTCGTAGAATTTCCTAATTATCGCGCCACTGTATCACTAGCTAATTATAAGTTCCGCTGCCTGCTTAGTTCGCGAAAACGTTAGCAGTTACATCTTGTTAATCAATTTATATGTCGCAACAAGGCTCGAACTTTCTGGCACAGTAACCACAATAATGGCTGCAGTTATGAGACTTTGTTAGTTGGCAGAAGAAAACATAACAGCAGTTTGAACGGTTTCTAACTTATTTTGCGCGTATTAAATCCATATGAATGTCTGCATAATTTAATTTAATTTGCGAAAATTGTTGTTTCAGTTTGCACTTTATTTCAATCATCTCGAATTTTCAAATATATTTTAAAAAATTACTTTTCTAAGTAAAAAATTATTAATTCTAATTTAAGTAATAGGTTTAATCCTTGAATCTAATTGTTGAGAAATATAAAAACGTGATTCATGCTTCTTATTTATTGGTCATATTACACACATGATTCCTAGTCAAATTCTAGGGCATCTAAATCTATACGCGCAAAGGTTCTTGTGATAAACTCACTGACACAACTAACAATAAGAGATGTCGAAGGTCTTGAGAACGATAGAAAGGTTAATTAACCCGCACGGATTTCGACCGCGACATAAAGTCACCACAATGGTCGTTCCTTCGATAAGCCGGTCAGGCTGAAGGAATTACGCTGGTACATTGTCCACGTTTTACTGGAACCGCTTGCGACGATACATCCCACTGCGTTTGGCGCGATTCCAGCCGCTCCTCTGAGCCGAAACCCCAGTCATCTAATCTGCAAAACTTCCGGCGTAAATTTCCGCCTAAGAACATTCCTCCCCGGGGAGAGACGACTTTTGAGCATCGCCCTGTAGGCTATAGTACCCCTGAGAGCAACGGCAATCGGGGACGCGAATGGAAAAGGACGTAACTCAGGGGATTTGGCAAAAGAAAAACGCATACGCGACATGTGCACGCCTCGCAGCGCTTCTTTCACTGGAAGTTCGGCGAGTTATTGCACTCGAAATTACCGGCGAGTCCACCGTTTTGATATCAAATAAAACAACCAAAGCATCGTTAAGTACATGTGTGTAGCAATTTCCCGTTTTTTTTCATATGCTTTTTTGACTTCTTTTCTTTATGGAATGCTATATACCTAGATTTGTATTTTTTCATATGTATCAATAACTGATTAATTAAAATAACAATTTTTTTTATCTATGTAAAATATGTTAATAATTTCTCACGAATTCGAGAAATATTTATTACATATTATTATTACATATTGTAAGTACATGGTATCTAGAAATATAAAAAGTTTGACATTAAAATGATTTTCAATAAAAACATAATATTAAAAGTGTTTTTCTATAATATCGATAAATAGTTCAAAATGAAATCAATTATGCAATAACCGCACACAAAAACAGTTTCGGACTTGAGAAAAATATAAAATAAAAAAAAAAAATGAATTTTTTACATAATTATAAATTTAAGTTTGTATTTATCTATATACGCGATTTATAAAACATCTGCGATATAATTATTTATAAAAACCGTAAAACCGTGTGATGAAAAGCTGAACATTGTCGATTTTCTTCTCAGTAGATTATGCCAATTAATCTGCTGTTCTCTATCAATAGCTAATTAACATTGCCGATGAGTAAACGGGGTAGCGTCGGATGAACGCTATTCGAGCAATTTCGCTAATTAGCTCGCAACGCTATACGCGTAGTGCATGTCTTACGGGCACGCCTGTATCATCGCGCATATGCATACATACCACACCGGACGTCGAAAAGCTTTGAGTAACCGCAATGATACACCCAAAATAGAAGTGGTTAATTCTGCGAGCAGTTAATTCTCGAACCGTTTCTCTGTCTCCGATAATTGACTGATTACTCGCGTCGCATCCTTGCAGCGAACAATTTACGCGCGATCAACGCCAATTGCCACCCGTTGTGTCTGTTATTTGCAGGCGGTGACTCATCTCATCCTCCTATCTTGAATCTCAGCAACATCTTGATATGGTGCCAAAGGGAATTTAGTTTTGTAGACACAGATGTTTCAGCACTATGGTACATTTTCGTTATGACACTACTAGAGATTCACAAAGAGTTAATTAAACTGACCGTATGTGTCGCATCACGTTTGTGTTTCTCGCTGTATAATATCATTGTGAATTTTAGAATATACTGAGAGTTGATATATGTACGTGTGTGTGTGTGTGTGTGTGTGTCGACATTGTTATGCATTAGACAGACATTATTAATAAATTGGCTTCTATACTTCTACGGTATTACTTGTCATATTTGATGCCGTTATCCATTGTACATATAGATACTTCAGCGACTTCTATTTCGTATTTTATTGTATTCGTTTTGCGTATATATTACATTGAAAAATTCTCTCGGATATTTCAGCCCAGTAAGCTCCGGGGTTGTTCGGGTTTGATTTCTCGAAGAGAACGCGACATTCTATTTTAATTGATTTTTCTTCCTTCGCACCTTTATTATTTTGACCGATTGCGCACCGATATCTCGCAACGTGATTCGTCGGATTGCCAAAAAGAATTCTGGAATCCACTTTTATTTGGTGGAGTGTGAAAAACAGAAAAAAATCGATACGTTCTGTGCTGTGCAAAAAAAAAAAAAATCACGTTGGCGTAAAAATTGGTGACTCATATTGCAAACTCGGTCTCTTACATCTCACGGGATGTACAAAAATACAAGTGTTTGAAGAAGAACATGATCGTTGTTACAAATGGTACCAATGGGAATTTAGTAGTGATCGTCGCAGATAGCGAGATTTGGTCGTCAATGTGAATTGGTTTGCTGACACTGCAAATTGCTATCGGCAGACTATTTAAGATCTGAACAGTGATCCTGAATACATACATTTGTCCTATTATTTGATGCTTTCGTACATACATTCAACTTATTGTTTACAAATTTCAGTTCACTGAAATTGATCAATTAACATTACGTAATTGCTAAATATTTTACCTACCTGTATATTGTTCTATTCTAAATATGATTTGAGAATAATTGCTTTTAGTAATTGTGTTATTGTTTAACGAACGTTTATGAACAAACAAGGAATTCAAGGTAAATTTTTCCAAGTTGAATTATGTTGTTCATGTCTACCTGCACTTCCACATTAATAGTTATCTCAATTTTCCTGTTGATTGGACAAGGTAATATTATTAGCACACTTATGAAATCGTAAGTAAAAACAAACAGAACAAATGAGCATATAAATAAATAAATGTGAACAAACGAGGGAGACTGATCGAGTAAGTTAGCTTATAAATTTAATAAGATACAATGCGAATAAAGAAGAACGAGAAGTAATCAACAACAGCGTGATAGCAGCATTGAAAATGACCTCATTTTGTGTATACAATTTATCTCTCTCGCTGGGCTCGCAGGAGAGACGAGAGAGGAGCGTACATGCACGAAACATCGGTTGAATGACGAGTGCCATTGTCGCACGTACGCTCATATGTACATACAGTTTGATTGTCGGCGTCGCGCGTTATATCTCGACTGACGAAACGTGGGAAACAGGTGCATATTAATTAATTCTAACTCCAGCTTCGTAAGTGACGACCTAATTCTACGTGATTGCGCGAGTGGGCTGAAGCAAACTGCGTTCCGATGCGAGTTCGATGCGCGATTCTTGGGTCCGGGAATTGGGATTTAGCGAATATACCTAACATGATTAGCCGATCGGCGCGTTTCACGCGCAATGCCGCTCGGCGTCCGACCACGACCGGACTTTGATCCGATAATCCGCTTATTTTGCAAAAGGCTGGCAATTTAGTGGCGAAATGCGCGGAAAACACGTGCACACCAGAAAATGATGCATCATCACTGCCGCCATCGCTAAAATTTTCCTGCGAACATCAAGCGCATCCATTATGGATGAGAATCACTAACAAAGGAAGATCAGATATGCTATAAGTTATAGCGCAAATAACCGCGTTCACAAAGTATTCACGAGCAAATCCATTTATCTACAAAACGCGTACATTGGAATTGTTGTGATTACTGTAATTAAAGGAAGTCGTGGGAAAATCATGCAAAAGAGCCTCAACGTGAGATTTTTAACTTTTTAAAATGTAATAAATTCTTATAAGAAAATATTACATAATATAATGACGAGAAAATATTGTAATAATACAAACAATTACATTAATATCAAAATATTGTTAAATGTACACATATATCATTATGCATTATACCTTCGCACTCACATGTCATCATCACATTTATAATTATATAAATAACGAAAATAATATTTATATAAAACAAATTACAGTTTAAACAATATTTTTGAAATATTTACGAGCGGAACATGATCTGAGAATCTTAAGCAATGTTTAAAATAGTAGAACTTTATTATATCGAAAGAAAAATGCAACATTTTATTGTCTGAGATTTTAACGAGCTTGTGATACAAAGCAGCTCGCATTACAATTACTAGTATCATTTACTCTGCTGATTTTACGTTTTACCAAAAAATCATTAACCAGACTTAAAATTTTTTGTGAAAATGCTGTTGGTTTTTAACAGCTGAACGCGCTTTCCGTTTCTTTCTCTTTGTCTCTCTCTCAACTTAAATTGAATCTTTCCAAACATTTCACACTTCCATTTAAATCTTATATCTTTTTTTCTGAATATCTTCGTAAAATTTATGTTATCGTTTATCGAATTGTCAGTTTGGTCTTATGCAGGAAATGTCAAGTGCTCTCTCCGATATCTCAGTTAATTATTTCTAGCAGCGAAACGGAAGGATGTCACTGTCAGAACGAAATAAACGGAAATGTGGAATCTCAGCGTTCTGAAGTCCGATGGCGATGATTCGTGCTGACGTGATACGAACGGAAGATATAATTAGAAATGAGATATCGAGTCAGAGAGAGAGAAACAGAGAGGGAGGAAAGGATGAAACGCTCAAAATGCGACTCTGTAACGAAACCATCGTTCTTTTCAAATTAAAAGAATAATTAAAATCGTGACTCGCGCGCGGGAATCGTTAGAAATCGAGGCTTTTGCGGATGCTGGACGATAATAAAGTTTCGCATCCCGTTGCGCCAGTCGCGGGGCGGCAAATGAAATTTTAGCGTAGCTTTCATTACGTGACGAACTGGATGCGGGATTAATAGCGTTTTAATTATAGCTTTGCCAAGACAAGCGTGACTGAATACGCGGCGTGTTAAATGTAAAACAGAGAGCAATCATACATCTCTTTTACTTAACAAATGTTTACATTTACATGTTCTTTATTATATTATAAAATTTTTACCATAATATTGTAATGATGAATTGAACATTTATTGTGTGTGTGCATTGATTATTAAATTGAAAATAAATTATTCGTGAATATACTTATTGTAGAGAAAAAATTCAAAGAACTTTTAGAATTTATCTAAAATGTTGCGGACGTAGCATTCACGTTAAGGTACATTAAAACTTTTGTCGAATCATTAAATTCTATTATAAAGTTGCTGGATTACTGTTAGATTGATTAATGAACAAAATACAAAATGCTGTAGTCTTCCGAGTAGTTTCAATATATCTCACTAATAGTTTTTAATTCTGACAGATGATAAATAACGTTGAAGTTACAACATGTGTGTGTGTAGGCAAATAATATTTATATAAGAGATAAAATAAATAAATTCTCAGTCGACTGGACGTAATTACAGATTGCTCCAGAAAAAGAAGATTAATATACAGAGAAGAGTCAAGACTCTTCTTACTACTAACACCGGAACATAGGAATATTTGAACAATATTTTATCAAAGCGCACGCTGAGAAACGCCGTTCGCACGGATTGTAATATGTTATGAATAGTCTCTTCTAAGAATAAGAGCTTTATCAGCCATTCAGCAAAAAGTTTATAGTTTTAGCGGTCGGCTTATACTCCACAAATGACGGATTTATCGCGAGAGAAATGGATGATAAATTCGTGCCGGTGTGTCATCATTGAAAATTTCGCGTTACTGACAACGCGGTGAGCGTTTCAAACTTTAATGAGGTGACGAAAGAATTTTCCGGATAAAACGCCAAGCCAAACAAAGATAGATTTATGTCACGAGCGGAATGTCGACAGGTGAAGTTAAACTCTGCCGGAATTTCTGACGGAATTCCCATCAAACTTTTGAGATCTAATACTGCTGTTAAAAGTTACAGAACGATAGCAAAAATCTGCAGCGGATGCTCAACGACACGTTGTGATACGGTAAAACTTTACGAAAAAATAAAAGAATGAAAGGATGTGCTAGAAAAATCTAGAACATCTTCTATATGATTTGTATTACTTTGTGTAATTATAGTTCTCTGATGATATTGCATTCTGGCACAGAAATCTTGAAATTCAAAATAATAACATTTTGTAAGCAAATAATAGTTGAAGAAATATTGTTCACTATTCCGTTTACTGACAAAATCCGTTTAAGAATATATCGTGCGTGTTTTCCAATACACGTAGCATCACACATAAAACTTCTACACAGCTTTCTGACAAAGAAAATTCAATATCTTCTCCGTCAGAAATTTCCATAGCGCACGCTAAGGAATGCCATAATAGTTTTATTCATAGCCAAGTAGCGCGGAATCCGCTGATGCGTACGTGACAATTGTGTTGCCATTTCCGTCAGCGAAGAAGGTGAGCGCGTCTTGAAATATCTTTCGCAACAATTCTTAATGCGATTATAAGCTATCCAAGCCTGACAATTTTTAGAAAGCATCGGTGCGACGAAACGTGCCTTTAGTGGGAATTCAACCGACGAGCTTAGCGAGGAAGCCTTCTTTTCCCGTCCTATCGCATTAATTTATTATCGCGCGGATGATCCGGCAGATTACGCTATGTGAAAATGGCAGAGGATAGGAATTATAATAAGATCGTTCTGCCGATTAATAGAGCGGTATTTCGTTCACAAGTTGTCCCGGCAAAGCACTTGCTAACTTGTAAATGCAATTGTTAAGAGGAATATTGCAGTACCGGACGCAAAAGGAAACCCTTGAGTTTACCGCAATTCCGTGGCTCAACGCCCTAAATTCAACGTAACGAAAGAGACGATCACGAGTTATATATAACACGTCCTCTTTGAGCCTTTTCGGCAGCAAGGGCGATAAATTCTGCTCTTTTGCTCGATAACGCCTCTCCTCTACCCGAAGCCACTTTATGCACGCTGGAAAAGTTTTTCTGGCCATTGCGTATTTTTACAAGAACTTTCTCGTCTAATAACTTCGATTTCACGAGTTGTTAAGTCTTCGACTCATTTTATATATTTTATTGGATTTTATTTCAAACTTTATTATCTAAATAATATGTGTATCATCAACATCACGCAATATTAATCAAATTCGCAAATATTTAAAAAAATATTCAAGTAGTAGATAATTTAATTGAATTTAATTGAATAATTAAACAGTATGATTATTTTTTATATTACTATTTTATATTACTACTTTTTATTTTATCGTGTTCGTGTAAAAACAGTCGTTGGTAAGCGAAAAGAATTTTCAGTTCGTGACTGCACTCTCTCCGCTTGTGTTTTCTTATACTCAATTGTACGGTTTTAATAGTAACCTTTTACAGAGATTCTTTCCACGTCCGTTATGCAAACTATATGTAAATGTATGCAAACGTCTAATTACATTAACAGTGCGACGAAGAAATTTTAGTGTTTGAAAAAACAATATCAAGATTTTGCTTCAGTGTTTTAACTATTCGTTCTTTTGCGCATTTATTTGCGCACGTTCTCAGCTTTATAAATACATCGAATTTTCCGACGTGACTAGCAATTTAGCTTCGGCTACATAAAGTTTTGTGACTGGTAAAGTGCATGCGAAATAATTTGGGCTTACCTCCTCCCAGACAAGCTGCTTGCTAACCCCTGGTCGGAGATTCATAATTTTCAACTCTGCTGCCTTTAAAACACCATCTTGAGTAAACTCGACATTCGGCTTTCCTTGATCACTCTCAACCGAGACGTTTTTCAAATATCTGTAAAGGAAGATGCATGGGCCATGTTATATCAAGTAAAGAAGAAGCCTAAAATATATTTTTATTTTTATGACCGAAGATAATAATTTCGAAAACATGAAATCATATGTAATTTCAATATTTATTTATAACAGTAATATAAGTCTCATAACTTTTATCAAAAGAATAATATTTATACATGTGTAAAATATTAGAGTCAAATGTTAATGTAAATGGTAATCATATGTTAATAAAATCATATGTATAAAAAATGCCATTCAATCATGAAATAATATATTTATATCGTGAAATTTTATATTGTATTGTAAAATCAAATTGTAACAGCATGAATACATGAAATTTTATTCAATAAAAATTTTAAAAATATCCAAAATACTTTAAAAACCAAAATTCTCAAAGATTTACTGCATCGGAAACTCGTTTATAAAGTATTATTTAAAAAAAAGTTTTGCGCAAATGCTCGATAAACAGATCCATTCGTTTGAAAAACTTGCAAGATTACTTGAAAAACAGATCCCCTGTGCTCCATCGCGATTCACCGGCACCCTCGCAGCTCAGCTGAGTGTTGAGGCTGCGATTCGCATTTTTCGGATCGTTGACGAAGTCCTCGACACCGTAAGCATAGACCTTGATTGCCGTCGTGATCTCACTTATCAAGCTCTCCATGCTCGTATCGAAATGCACGCCTGCAACCATCGAGCGAGTTCGTTAAAGCGATTTCATTACCGTCGAGTTTTATATTGCTTCTCGCGTGGATTCAATCACCGATTCATATCGGTGCATCAGGATTTTCTGTATTTTTCACCTTCCACCGCTGATGGTAATCGGGTAGAAAGGGACAGCTAACCGAGCGAGCTTGTAAATAATTCACGAGACACGGATTCTATCTCTCAATATAGAGCTTATTGCTCGGCCTCTTTGATACTCGCAGCTCTGTCCGAGCATGCGGACGTTTAGAGAAATTGGATTCTTGCAGAATCCGGCATCGGCTTGCGCTAGTTATTTTACTCGTTCATTTCTGAATAATTCCGCGGTTCTGTTTATATTACATAAAGCTACTTGGAAGAGAGAAAAAATATATTTTATGTAAATAAATTATAATTTTGTCTTTTCTCTTTGAGACAAAATCCATTTTTTCTGCAACTTTTTAATTTTAAAGCTAAATATTAGCTATTTTTTATAACGTAAATGAAATAATAAAAATACAAATAGAAAACAAAATATAAAGTTTATACATACAACGTGACAAAAAAGAAATAACGATGAAAGAGTTTCCTCTAGTTTTATGATAAATTTTTTCGACAAACGCATTATTGTCGCAGCCGGGTTTATTTTGCACGGAAATGATTTGTCAATATGTACAAAGCATATATATTTCTTTTTTACAGAAGAATTATGTTACTTGTACAACAACTCTTGCAACAACATTTTATTTGGCCAGATTGTTAAGCGACACGGCGCACAACATTTCCATAAATATCGACGATGCCAGAAAGATGTGAGAAGAGAAAAACTTATCGCAAGGCCGAGAAATATCGGCGATTCATGCAAGAATCGTACCTATAGTCATTTTCTCCTCTTCAACGTACAACAAGATTGAACCGTAAGAGTTGAGTCAACAAAATTTCTCTACATTGTATGAATATGTTTTTGAATATGATATTTGTTGCAAACGATGCAAGAAAGATACTTTGCATAAAAAGTTAACGATTTCAAATTTAACTTTATCGCCTGCAGCAAAAATGTGAACAAAATGCAAAGCAAGTTACATAATAAAATTTTTTATGACATATTCGATCTGGTTTGTGTTAGCTAAAGTAAACGTACAGGTCGAAAAGTGGTTGATCAACGTGTTCACGCAGAGAGAAATATTGAATAGAAGCAACGCTCTACTCGACTCGCAGCAATCGCGTTTTAAGAACGCAAGATGTTTGCATTTTATACAAAGAGAATAAGTTTACCGCGCTAGTTTTAGCATTACGCAAAAATTCACAGACGCCAGAGATTCAACTTGTGTTATGTTATTCTACGCGGTTCACTGGATGGAATTCGACGAATGTATTTTTCCCGCAAGGATATTCTCGACTGAATCTCAAGGAAGAAATCAATTTTCTGTTTCCGCGATTCTGATCACGGTGTGAATAACTCTTCCGTCTACCCGTCCGAGAAGTGCATTCTTCTCCAAGAAGAACGTATTCTGAATAGTAACGCGTGTGCATAAGCGATGTAAATACTCTTTTGAGAGAAATATAAAAGTCATCTTAAATAAAAAGCGTAAAAGAAATCTCGTTCATTGTTTCTTCTTTTTCGTGATATTAATTGATTCCCTCGGTGTACGTTATGCTTACTTAGTATATTTTGAGTGTTTTTTTCATGTATTTTTTCCAAATGTTAAAAAACCAATATGAGTATGTATACATAATAATTTTATTAAATTTACTAATACTACTTGTTCCTGAAGAAAAAATGTTTAGATCACTATAAATATCATGTGTAACTTAATAATTTTCAACTTTATTCTAACAATAAGTTATTTTAAATATTTATATATACGGTGAGATGTTAGTTTACGCTGATTAAATGAAGCCAGAAATACGCACATCCAAAACGGTATTTTGAGCTCGCATGAAAGCTCGGATTTAGCGACCGCAAACATGTGGGTATATGTAATATCCGCTACTCACCTAACATGCCGACCGGGAACTGGCTCGAGGTCTGTAGATTTTCAATAACGCTCTGCGTGACAACCCACACGTAATTTTCACCAGTAATTTTATAATCCTTTGCAGCGGTCAGGATTTGAGTAGCTTCCTCCCGGGTGGAGTAGAGCAGCATCACTCGGGATTCGCTGTTGACCAGCTCGAATAGATCTTGTGGTTGAGTGACCAGAATGGCGCTCAGTATGGTGAACTTGAATGTGTCCTGCATGTCGGAGATTCTCTCTCTGACCGCCTGTATGAAGTCGTCGTGACCAGCTATTTGCGAGGTGACTACGCTAAACTGATGCCACTTGTATCTCTCCAGGATACTCAGCATCGCCGCGGTCTGATGTTCCAGCGACGGCGCCAGCTGCAACTGCAGACTGCTCTGTGACGCCCGCTGCAAACCAATGGAATTCTCGTAATGTTTCACGAAAGCTGGCAAAGTATGCACACAGACGGTGCGCAACACTTCTAATTTTAATTTCAGTTTTGTGTGTGAAAACGAAAAAAACTATTTCTAGAATACATAAAAGTTGGATTATTTAGATTGCGCATTTCAATCGCGCATTTTTACTATAATTCAAGAGATAATTTTTTTCAACATGAAAAACAGATTCGTATTCGCGAGCGAATATTCTTTACGTACCGGAAATATAAAATTTTTTCGAATTAAATAAAATAGAAAATGTAATGCTTTCAAGATTAAAACAACAAGACGACAAATAGAACATATGAAACATAAGGCTTCTAGTACATGAGTCTTGTACATGAGAAGTAATGCAGTATCTGATGTTTGACTAACAAATATTTGACTCAAATTTATTAGTTCGAAAGTGTTGTCGCTAGTTTGCAGAGGAAATGTTATTTTGACATCTTGGCACTTTGTTTTTGTTTCTTCTCAAACATGTTTATTTACTTTAAAATCAGTACAAGTTTTACTTTTTATTTTATTTCTATTTTGGAAATTAATTTGCAAATTTCTGTACATTTCTGTAATTATTTATACTTTCTAAAACGTTATTCTGTTTTTTTCTTGTTTATTCAGTCTAATAATGATCACAATAAAATTCTACCGTTTTTTTCTATCTTAGTTATAGCTTACCCTTTCGAGACCGGAGTTATCGGCGTTCCATGCGATCACAGGAATTCCTAGGTAACCGGCCAATTGGAGAAAATATTGAGCACTGGCCGTACTACGTCCGTATTGCTCGTAGTTCATGAGATACAAAATGGCCGATACGTTCACAGAAAGAAATTCCTTGCAAAGCGAATCTAAAATCGCTGAAACATAAATTATTGCGTCACATTAGCACAATAATTTCAAAAACAAAACTACTTTACTTCCTAAAATTTTGTCTTTCATAAAAGAAAGTTTTAATTTCATAATTCTGATATAAGTCATATGATCTTGAATTACTATCTGACACAATTATAAAATAATTATACTAATAAAAATATTTTCTTGCCATATTTCTTTTCTTCTTAATTTAGTAGTTTTGCTGTTGACTTACCATAAAAAATGCATGATAGGCATTGTGTCATTCAAATTAAAACACTTTAATTGTTATCGCGTAAGTTCATTGAGCTCCAAAATTATCACGTGACCGATTAGCCGCAAAAATAAGTGATGCAATTTGAGTTTTTTGCGATCTTTGTTCTAGTCACGCTACGTTATTCCTTGATTTTAAATTTCTGCGTTTTTATCATAAGCGTTCACCCATTTTTCAAAAAGCGAGAGGCAAAGAGACGACGATATTCCAAGCACACAAATGCAGTTCGACCCGCTTCACGCAACAACACGCTTGACCGAGTGACCCCGTTTACAACTTAAGCTCTATTGTTTCGGGATGCAGAATAACTTCACGTTTTGGGGCTTACTAGATTTTTATCTTGCTAGTATCCACCCATTATCTGATTTATTCTGCTAATTGAAACTCCAAGAGAGAAAATGTGGATGTAAACAATGACTGAATCTTGCGCTTTACAACGGCATTTAATTCGCAACTGCGGATGCATCTTTTTTAGTTCAGAAATATGTTTGCGTGATAAAATGTTATTTTATTTATAAAATACAAAATCACTTTTTTGTTTTATCAAGTGAGTTGTTGTTTAGAGAAAATAATCACTATATAAAAATTGACAATATCGAAAGATCTCATCCAGTATTCGATAAGACTTCTTTTAAGTATGAAACGACAACTTTTAAGAAGAGAACTTTTTGCTTGAACGCTAATAATCGTCACATTAAGACTGGCAATTAATTTTATCTTTTAAATGCGTGTTATAATATAATATAATAATCCAATTTGTTATACTAATCGTTGCGTCATTGCTTGCTTTTTTATTTCTATCAATTTACTTACAATATTGAGAATAGGTAAAATATGCGTAATAATAATCTACTCTTTGATATATATTGAATATATATGTAACTAATTAATTTAATTTCGAACGTATATATCACATCAGCAGCAACAAATATTATTTCAGAATATCACCCGTTATGTAGGAATTCGTGTATTATTATTACCAACGCAACCGTAGCATAACAGTACAATATAATATATACGGAACTTCTGATAATTGAATAAATTAACGATAATAATGTGAAAGTAGTCATAATTCTGTTAACGCGTAATTTTTATAATATTAACAAAACGTTATACATATAAATGACATACGCGCCAAATTTATACAGGAATTATTTTGTTCCTAAAATAGTATGATAATTGAATGTTTCATCGAGAAGTAAAAACATTTATTAAAAAAAGATATGTATAGTCTACTAAAATAAAATTCAATAATGTAAAAACGTCCAGACACGCATTGCTTCTTAAATGTAACATTTTTTATGTATTCATTCCATTTGTAATCTTGTTCGCTTATCTTAAATTTTATTACGTGAATATAACAAACAGTGTTTGCAATGTTGCGTTTGTTTTGAAATTTATATTACAATCAGTAGGTACTCTTGAAAACGATAAACGTTCAAAGTGGGTAACGAATGCGACAAACTAGACAAGTCGAAGCCGCTTGTTTTTAATTCTCGTCAAGTTATTAACGGGCAGGTTATTTACAGCTCAATAATGTTTGGTGTAAACCGATAAATTGGTTATTTACGACTTTGCATGTTTCGCGAAAAGTAATAATTTCTAAATGGAATGTTGGACTTTCACATATAACACCGGAGGGCATTTAAATTAAATGCGTTGAATTTAGCGAATATATGTATAAACGTTACTCGTCCCATCCGCCAAATCTACAACTTGCAAATTAATTATACGTATGAATGTGCATGTCCGATTTCATTTAATTCTACAATGCCGAACTGTTATTTTCACGTCATCGAATTATAAATCTCTCTTTATATATATGAGTAAATATGTTATTATATGTTAGTCATCCGCAGCGTAATTTAACGCAGTTTCTTCTCTTAATAAAACAACACCGACATGTATTCGCAATTATTAACTAAATGCAATTTGTCAAAATAGTTTTTCTGCGTGGCTGCGTTTGCGGTGTTATTTTGAACGTTTGATATTTACACACAACTTAACATATTTTCGCAACGAGGGTTCAATAAATACAACTGGATCTCATCCGCATCGGTAAGCCTAAAATCGAAAAGTAAACGCCAGTCGCGTTTACTTCGATTAACAATGACCAATAAACAACAATTATGATAAATCATGGATTCCGCACAATTAGGCTGCGAAGATATTTCGCCGGTAATTACAATATCGATAATGATCACACGACCTGTAATGAAGACCGCCGGTTTGGAGAACGCTGTCTTGGCCGCTGCGGCTCAACGTTTGCACATCAATAATCGACTTAACCGCATACTAATTAATTAGCTAATTCTGATCGCTAAGAGACAGAGTTCCATAGTTGTGTGATCGATATCTATTGTCTTTTACCGTCCGAAAATAAGTATATTTTCGAACAGAATAAAAAAACGTGGCCTTTTGATAGTTGTCTGACTAAAAACGTATACTTTTCATAAACACCTCGACACGTCTGACCATATGTCGTCTTGTTCTACTAAGTAATATGTAACGTGAATTTATTAAGAAAAGCGCTGTATATGCTTGCGAAAGATACAACATTGCGGCAAAATGTGAGTAAACTCGAACGACAAAAGTGCAACTTCATGGTTTTCTAAGTTCTTTATCGTGAGAAAGAGTGCAAATTGGAAACGCAAGTTTAATTAAATACACATTGAACGTGTGTGTCAAGTAAATATCTTAGTTTCGTTTCTTGCCGGGTTGTATCTCTTTTTTCACCAGCTAGAGGAAAGTGACTTACAAAGTTAACGGCGTTGGCTGTTACTTTAAAACAGTACACGTAAACATTGAAGATTGAAACAGCTTTTCCAAATATTAGACAGAGGAGAAAATTTCCGGCGTGCGGGAATCACATACACTATGATAGCAAACGCGTAAACACACCGACATCAAATTCATCTCGCTGTCGTTACACAAACGTGTGAGTTAAGCCTGAAATATTGGCTCGCCAGACATCTTTCGGATGTAGGAGAAAAGCATCGCGGATGTTAATTCTGACAGATCATATATCACACGCGGCAGAAAACAGCGCGCAAAAAAATATTTCCCGCGGCGGAATCTTCCAGACCAATGTCGTCAGACGGGAAATTACAAGAACCTCGTGCGTGGTAATATTTGTTCGACGATGTTCACACAACGCTAGCAGAACACTATACCGAGTAACGAAAAAACATCGTCACTGGAACGAGTATTTTGCCTCTTAGTAATTGTTACTTTATTGAATGCTGCGCGAATATTATGTAGATGCGCATTAAGAAAATATTAGATTTACTAACGTTAAATATAAAAATATTACATTATAATACTGTTAAAATACTGTCCACTTTAATACTACAATATTAACCAGGAGTATCATTGACACCTGTCACAAAGCAAACAGTTTCTCCGTATGCTCAAACAACGGTTTATTTATCTACTGGGATCTCATCACGTTCCACCTAGTCGTTGCAGTAATAGGTATTTATCCAGAGCGAGAGAGAGAGAGAGAGAGAGAGAGACAGAAGACTTGATTAATTAAAGATATCATAAATTAAATAAAATTCTAATTTACTAACAAATGTCTAAATTTTTTCTAATATAAGTAATGTATAAAAATTTGATCATTAATGAAAAGAATAAATAAAACGTCAGAGCATTGATGCTACATTCGTCAAAATAAAACGTGTTCTCGAAATTCGATCAACCAGGGACAACATTTACCTGTTGGACTCGGCGTGAGCTTCATCATAGTGAGCTTGACCTGTGGCTGGCCGAACGTGTACTTGTCCAGGAATGAGAACATGGACGACGGATGCTTGGTCTTCGAATGGCCTTTGTGCAGATTGTTGACGGATTTACTGATGGTCCTGAGATATTCTCTCACGCCGAAACTCGTGTGCGGCAATATCAAGCTGATAGTGAGGGGCGTCTTCGAAACGTTCTTGCTGTCATGAGTAAACTCTTGTTGGCCGAATTTGCCCCCGTGATTATCTCGCGACTTCACACCGCCGTTGATCAAGACGACGAGTGCGCCCATTATTAAGAGAGCGTACAAGCCGCGCATTTTTTTTCTTTCTCTTTGAAGTCGCAGCCACGGATAGTTTTGTCTTTAATTTTTTTTTTTTTTTAACTTAAAGAAAAATGTTCACTGTCCCATTTGGGTCAGTCAGGTGCACCGTTAACATAGAAGGACATATTCATGAGTTAGATAGATCACAAATGATCGATGCGTACTCTGTTCTACTTTCAATTCCTTCAGTCACTATTACGTATTTTTTTCGTACCTTCGTCATTATCATTGTCAAAGAATGATGCATCACACAATTAAAGGCTACAAAACTTTTTTTTCACTGACACTTGTACTTGTTCGACTTTGTAGATTTAATTAAATTTATGACGTGATAATTATCTCACGCCGCTATGTGCTTTATTTCTCTAAAATTTAATTAATGCGCATGGCATACGGTAACACATATCACAACGAGATAAGACACTTTGACACAACAACTTTTCAATGACGTTTATATGCATTTATCTGACATCGAAAACGTGGAATATATTTATTATTTAAGTTAAACACATATATATATTATGTATCTTTGAGAAGGAAGACAAAATTTGATTTTTCCGCAGTATATCGTAATCATATTTTGTACAGATGCGATTGGAAAATTTGTAAAACATCGAGGAAGTGTCTATCTCTCGGATGACACAGCCGGTGGCACGTGACACTCAAGGAGATACTGAAAGAGAAAAAGATTTTGATTCTACACTTGTGCGAATACTCTGTAATCGCAAGCCAAGTCTCGAATTATGGTCTAGAGTTCTTTATGGTATCTCGAATTCTCTACTTCTAAAGTGCTTACATGTCTAAATTCTTACATGTTCAAGCTCTCTCTTTGTAAGATTTTATGTGCTTGAAAACTCAGATGTTTCGGTAATTGGATCTACAAATCCTTTAATCTTCGTATAAAGATACTAAAGTGTTCTCGGTGTTTAATTCTATTATTTAATTCTTTTTCTCCGCTTTTATTCCCTTGATACCGAACACCTGTATTATGTTCGGCGGAATAAAGTGTATAACACGACGGACGCAACAGATGGATATATTAAACGCTTACAATGGAACAAGTATTGACACAACGAGACCTCTGCAAAGTTACTCAGTGTTTAAATTTAATATTCAAGTAAGCCATCGCCGCGCGCAAGAAGTTCGAAATCAAACACAGTTTCATTATGCGTCGATAATTTGACAATATTCCTGGTGAATATTCCTATTCACTGCTGCTATAATGAATATTTCTTTGCCAAGTATTGGCAAGATTGACCAAAAGCAATTACGACGCTTGCAATTAATTGGTTCGATAATTTCACGAGGTTAGATGGAGGATCTAGAAACGGGAACCGCGCGTGAGCCAATTATTGAGATTTTCATCGTCTGTTGGAAAGCCACCTTTCGCAGTGTAATGAAAAGCGACTGATAAGTGTCCGAAATGATACATAGATTGCGACTATAATAATATCACATTGCTGTTATTGTTGAGTTTTATCTTTCAGAAGAACAAATATCAACCGCTAGTTTATTATCGCATCGATATCTTAATATTTTAAAGAGCTTGAGAAATTGTTCCACCAAAGAGATACAAGTGCTTTCGAGAAGCGGTGGTCAAAGTGTATCAAAATAGAAAGCGACTATATATATGTATACATATATATATATATATATATATATTGAAAAATAAATACATTTCAACTTACGAAATTGTTTTTTCTCTTTTTTTAGACACTTATCAATCGTTTCACATACATTAATTAATAATTACAGCACCGTATTGCGCGGTTGCATTTGGTCGTCGTGTATATGCATCTTTATTCTTTTTGTTTAGAAAATCCTGTCTTAGATACAGTCGTAAGCTACAGAACCGATAAAAAGCTGATACATTCTTGTTAGTTGCGCCAGACTTCTTTAAACTTTATATCTCTCTTTTTCTTTCTCGTTAACGTTTTTTTCAAAAAGTACAAACACATAACTACGTATTGCGTTTGAAGTGTAGCAGAGCGTAGAAACTATAACTGGATATAGAAAAGAATGGTTTTACAGATAAATGCGTTTCATTGTGTAATTTTTCACGAGATCAGGATTTTTCTATCGTTTCTCGAACGCGCTCGTTAATCAGGTTCGTCGACAGTATGACGTGCGATAGAGTGAAAATGTATACCAAAAAAAGGCGTTGTAGATCGGAACAACAACGGGCAGTGAAGAATAGATACAGTTCTATCACGTTCGTTTTCTCTTCCTCTGGGACATCCATTATCTATTGCCAAGTCCGATAGAATAGCGCAGAAGTCAACAGAAACGTCATCGAACTCGATTGCTCTTTACTCTTATATCCTTCTATTTTTCTTAGACAACAATCGTTTCTTTTGCGTTTCAAAAAATTAAGGAAACATAGAATTCTCGGTATATAAAAAAGCGAAGTAAACCCGGGCCGCGTTTGATCGGATTTATGGAAATTGGCGTTATCCACGAAGCACACGAGCGATAAAGGGAAAAAATTTGCATTATGACATACTCCCTGCAGAACGGCGCGTTTTATGACGTCGGCACGAACACGCGCGAAATATCAAGTTTAATAAATCCATTATTACGTAAACGTGTGGCATAAGCGTTTTAACAGGCAAAATATCTTTTCTTTTCTTTAGAACTTTGTTGATCCTTTTAATTTAACTAATTTGACCATGTATAGAATGGATTTTTTATTTCGATAGACCGTACAACAAAATCAGTATCTATCATATTTATGTAATATGTATTTAAATATGTATTTTGTAAAATAATTCGACTGCAAAAATATAAATTACGTATACTGCAATGTATATGTAATTAAACAAATGTATACGTAATTAAAAACAGATTCAAAGCTTAAACGCGGCTTTTTGTCGCGTAAAACAAATGTTACTAGATTAAACACAGTGTATAGCAGAATTGAACTTATCAAACACAGGCATCTACACATTTATTGTTAAGCTTGGACGAACAGTAGAATTAGCTTCGCAACGACCGAGCAGAACTAATTTTAAAGATAGCCAATGAGATCACAGGTGATAAGCAAGTCTACGCTCGTTCCGCAACAGAAAATCGTCGTTAACGCGGAAGAACATTCGTGCAGGATTTTGATATTTCCGAGCGTGTTTCTCGGCAAACTTAAAGTTACGTCGCACACCACTCGTAGAATCACCGATGGAAACCGAATACCGAAGTTTAGCAAGATAGCCGTGTCGGTTTCGGTTAAGCCCAGGATTTCAGAAAGTACTTCGGAAGGATCGTAGTCACGTGATACGGAATCCCGCAACCGATGACCATCTCAAACAAACTTGCTGAGTCTTGAATAATATCGCACAAACTCGAACACAAAACACTTTGCGCTACAACGAGATCTTGCTTGTTAGACACTAGATATTTAAGAAATTGCAGCTATGCATGTAGTTATGAAACAGAACTCGCTTAATGGAAGGCTCAAAGGATTAAACATTAAACTGAACAATTCCGATCGTAATGAAGAACTTATTCGATTAATGGACTATTAAATGTTATTGCAATTAAATTAATTACTTGTATTATCTATTTATCATATATTGTTTATAATAAATAAACTGATACGGGTGTGTAATAAAAATATCGTTAAAATACACATATGTGTGATTACATGTTAGGTCTGATAAACTTAAAATCTATTTCTTCAATTTAATCTGAGATGACATTTTATTTCTCCATTAAACTGTGATGCCATTGGCGCTAACGCAATAATCTCATGTTTGACGCGCCAAAAATGTTTCTAGCTTGCAAAATACAATTTTCTTTAAGATAGGTCAGATTGGATTTGTTCACATCAGAGGAAAGTGCCGATAACGCGTGTAATATGTATGTCGTTACTATATTTTCAGAACTGATCTCGTTGACAACGTTCGATCGATGTTTCAGTTTTCTATCAGAAAATGTCAATGAGAGCAAATAGATGCAGCTTATAGATGCAAAGAGTAGAGAAACAAATGAGTAGTCGTCAATAGGACAGTCGTGACACTTCTTTATATCGATATAGCGAAAATGTCGCTGAGACATTTTTGAGACATAGATAAATAGAACGGAACAAATCGTAAAAGGATCAGACCGTTATCCGGATATATGTCAATGTACATAACTGTGCACAAAACCAGTTCTGACAAATTTTAAAATAAATATCGACAAGAATCACGTTTATTACATGTCTATAGCAAACTCTTTGATAAGATTTGAAAGACATTTTGCTACATTTTGAACAACAATTAATAAATAAATATAATATCCGATAGGTTCAAGAGATATCCTGACGCTGCCAAGATTGCTTCGAAATGTATCGAATTAGAGCTATTTATGCCAAGGGGAAATGGGCGATAACTGGATTCACGGAAATATCCGGATGCCGACAAGATCTCGGCAACGTCAACTTGCCACCATTTCGCATTTCGATGTACTGTCAGGATTATTGATAGAAATGGGACTTCGAAGCGAATGGAAATAGAAAGATACAAATTGGAGACGAACTCGTTGCATTAATAGTGCTCACAACATAGATACGCACAACTATGTCTCTCGATGTTCTGCTATTATTAGCGAAGCAGATAATTCTAATACTCTCTTTGAAAGTTTTCTTCGTTGATATAATTTATAAAAGATATTTGAAACATAAACAATTACACGCTGTGATTCTAAAATAAATAAAACTTCAAAAGGAAATACGTAAATTGTTGACTATATTTACATTATTTTTTATCCTTACAATTACTTACAATTTTTTATACTAAAAAGTTTTATATGTTAATAATTATAATTAAAAATATTTAATGTTTAAATTTGATCGTTTGATTCAATAGAACAAAAAAAGAGTTTGTTTCAAATAATAAAATCGAAATAAAACGAAATAAAGCTAACACCTTTTACATTTTTTCTTCATCGTTTTATAATTCATGAACAGTATTGGAAAAAAGAACATTCATGTTGTTCCAATAATTGAACCTCTCAAGCGTTGACTCACGATTGTTACTCTCCCAAAGCGATATTCACTTTCAAACGAGTAGGGGTGGAACTCTACTCCTTTTTCGATTCGCCGAGTTGTACGACAAACTGAAATAGGAAAAAGGGAAATCGAACTGCGTGATTACATGAGATTGAAATGGCTGGCAAGGAAAATTACTAAAGTAATCTTACAGTTAGATAACAGTGTATCCGAGAAAAATTGCAATAACATTCTGTTGTCTCTTAGAAAAAATATAAAAATATATATGGTTTTAATAAAAATTTAATTTACAAGAAAAATTACTATATTTCTTTAGTGTAAAATGTTATATTTATTGCAATTAAAATAAAAGTAGTTTTAGAATTGACAACTTAATTACTGAAAAACAAACTGTACATGAACAAAATAATACTGGTAATTAATGTAAAAATTCTTTTATGACGCATTCTACTTGTGTAATACTTATTAAATTTAGTATCTCTTTCTATGTTGCACTATGACATTTTAATTATTATTTAAACAATCAAGACTAAAGCTGTTTTAATAATTAAAACAAGACGAATAATCGTACAAGAAATAGACTTATTACACTTTAGAATGATTAAAATGTAGATTTTAATAATTAAAACAAGACAAATAATCATACAAGAAATAGACTTCTTACACTTTAGAATGATTAAAATGTAGATCACGTAAATTCAAAGATTTCTCTATTTTCACATTGAATTTCCGATATTGCCGAAGTTATGAAATTATTCTCGTTATACTGCACAAATATTCTCGTAAAGTTCAACTTTGTCTCTTGTGCGCGAATTTCTCTTTATTCTATGAAACAGAGAAAATATTATTCTTTCGATTATTTTATAGTTATCATATGCTTAAAATTAAGTTCTAAGTTTGAATAAATGCTATTTAACTATCGTAGTATAAGTAAATTATCGTATAGTTTTAATTAAAAGAAAGTTGTCAAAGGTACTATTTTATCTTTATAGTGTTCTAATAATCTAACCTATTCTAGTAAGTTTTAGATACAAAGGTATTTCTTTGACTACAGTAGAATATTTTTTATTTTTTTCATAATTTTTTAACACAATAGTTGGTTACTTTATAGTTCTTCTCTAAATTAATCATTTCATTTTCTTCATATAACTGACATATTTCATATTTTCAGAGCTACTTATTAAAATTCTTGTCCATGTAAAGTTCGCGTAAAGTTTCCGTTCATAGCGATTTTTCAAATGTTTAAAATTTTTCGGTCAAAAACTTTTTAATCTCATGATTCATGTCTTTTTAAACGCAATCTTCCACTTCAATTTTATCCGTTTAGCTCATTGCTTGTTCTTCGTCTAACTTGAAAAGCTAGAATCGAATTTGAAACGCGCGAAGAATATGCATAAAGATAAAAACATTTAATTAAAATTTCATTTTCAATGATTTTGAAGCCGATACTATGACATGACGTATTTGTTTTATTTGATAAACAGTTCTTTATGGTTTAATGTTTAAATCTTTATTATTTCCATCAGTCACATTAAACACAAGAGCAACGTGAAACTTTGCGATCGTGAAAATAAAATTACTTCTCATCGACGTGCTTTGTCATAATGGAACACGATTAATTAAGCAAGAACAAGTTAGTCTCAAAATTACGTAGAGAGCGTAGCTCTTTCTTTGATATTGCGCATACTAATAAGAACATAGCATAACGATGTTAATGATAAAGTTTTACAATAACTAGTTAATATTACAAAATAAAAACAAATATCTTGTTTCTTAGTTTCTATTCACTTCTTTCATAATGAATGCATATAATTATTGTAAATAACCAATCAAAATATAGAATTTTGATAAATATCGCACACAGTGTATTGAAAGAACACTAACTTTCAGCAAAATAAAAACACATAAATCTTGCGGCATTTCGAAAAGCATAAATCAATACTGCGCAAGCCGTTTTATTTACGCGACTTCAGCAGGAAAACAATACAAAAATCGATCTTCTTAATGTGTGGACAGAATTTGGCGCAAACTGGTTTCGTCAGCTCTTTCATGGCTCACTGAATCGAGGTATACGGGTGTGTGCGTGTGTGTTTCGCATCAATTTCCACTTCCTTTCTCGTTTTCCCATTTTTCTCCAGCACGAAATCTACCGCTTTCTCTAATTGTAGTTCAACGCGTGAAATTAAATTTGATATGAATTGATACGGCAGCAAGTGGCAGGAAACTAAATTGCTTTCGTCATTATCAGCTGGATACGCATTCAATGAAATGTTCAAACTGTTTCGCATGACTAAACACGTCGCTATGCGCGGATTTCATTCCTAATGAGATTAATAGTTTCGGAAGTTCGATCTGTGAGATGCCATTAGGAATTCCTTTATATTCCTGATTTCTAGAGGGAAACCAGTTAGTTGTTGACGTTAATTGTTGACGATAGCTTTCGGAATCCTACTAATTTCTCTTACAACACGCGGGATAACATGTAAATATAACTTGAGCAAAACACTGTTAAAATACTTATATATATATATATTACAACAGTTCTGTTTTATTTAAACAAACCTAATTTTTTAAAATTTAATACAACATTAAGAAGAACGATTTCTGCAACATAGCTTTAGTTAGAGATATAGCATTATACATATAATTACGGTTATCAATAATTTTAACATGCCTAGAAATTATCACGAGCTTGAAATTAAAGCGGAATTACATTTACAATTATTATCGTTTAACTATCTACAGAATCATGTGTTTCATGCGCAAAATTCAGAGCGTAATATATCCATAAATTGGAACTATTGCATTTAAACATATTTGATTATTTCATAATGGATTACTAAAATATACATATAAGATACTTATGTTTTAAATATACATACATATATGTATATATATATGCATATGTGTAAAAAGTTTTAAAATGATTTTATAAAAGAAACTAATAATAGCATACATTATTATATAACACAAGCAGTTAGAAAACCGTAACGGCATTTATCTGTTGCTTTATATATTTTTACTTTGCTATCTTAAGCGGTTAGCATTATTTTGCATAAAGATAAAAAAGTATTATTTAAAAAAGGTTTACATTTTAGTTGTAAGATAAATTCACACATAAACAACAAGAATACTCACGATACGTAATTGTCATCATCTTAAATTTGTAAACTTTGCAGCTTAATATGTATGTTTTTGAAATCCGAGTGTATGCACGCTCCCGTGACATAAAACAATAATATAAAATAAAACTTAAAATAAAAGAAAAGCAGCGTTAAAAAAAGTTGATATTATACGTATACAAGTTTCGGGAGGATCCCGATAGCCAAGATTTCTTTGGCGCAGATCGACGGTTGCACAGATCCCGTTTGCACAAAACATTTTTCCGCAAATCCCGATTGTCCATAATCGCCATTGCACAGATGACGTAGTTGACTAAGATTTTATTTGTCCAGAGTGACTATTGCACAAAAACCTTATTGCACAGATCCCGTTTTTTTTCATATCTTCATAACACATAAACTACATTGCACGGATCTGTGCAACCGTCGATCTGCGTCAAAAAAATCTGTGCTATTGGTGCCCTGCCACAAGTTTCATGGTTTTCCTTTATTTAATCACTCCCACGTAAGATCTATAAAATAAACGCGTTTTTCATTAAAACGTACTCGCTTAAGTTAGATTAAGAATAAAAAAAAAGAATATAAGCAAGCTACATTTTATTCAGATATATAGGAGATTCGTATAAATGGAGAGCAGTGAATCGATATCTCGAACGGCAATAATGATACGATACCAAAGAAACGTTGCGGGAGCATGGCTGTTAATCATTTTGCAGTGCAATTGAACATTCGCTACTCCGGAGAACGATAAATCGCATTTATGTATCGCCAATCGCAGCGGTCGTTGCGAGCGACGCGAGGGAAAGAGGCTTGTGTGTGTGTGTGTGTGTGTGTGGAAATGACGCAGCGACAGTATACATACCCATATAAACAAAACATCAACATATCTTCATAACACAATGTCTTGTCCAAAGAGCGCGCGAAGCAAGCAAAAATAAAAAATAAAAAACTGAGATAACGGTCGAGAAAATAAAGAATGTCATTTTATTAGACGTGAATGTTTACCTAAGCTGAAGACGGGACTTAATCGATGTGGCTTCTAATTAGCGCCTCGTTAAGCGACGCGCGCTGGAAGGTTGCACTCGAGGTTTGCAGAAGAGTCAGACATAACTGTAGGAGAGTGTACTTTCGGCACATTATGCAAGCAGCATCCGTCCTACGCACACACGCATGCTTGAAAGATTACTCGTGCAAGTGACTCACGGATAACGGACCGATCGGAATATTCATTGAACGGAAGACATGATGTCAAACCAGTGGGTTGCATTTTCAAGTTTAGCAGTATGTTCTGCTGACTTCGATATCGCGTCGACAGAATTAATTCGACCAAAATATGCCGAGTAACACGTACAAGTGATTGCGTTATGAGAGCGAGAATAGTTTCCGCGGGGTGTGTACGATATCATGAAAATTGTCCATTCATATATATATATATTGCCGCGATCGTAATGGAGCAGAGAGCACGGGACGATAAATGCGCCATTCAAATGAAATATTTTTGCAACTATATCAGATCACTGCAAAACCAAACGATAGGAATCGCAATAATATAAATGACCACGCAACGAGAAAGAGAGAATGCGTAATCAGACTTTTTGTGCACTCATTATCAGTTTAATACATTTGAGAAATAAAGTTTGAAAAAATGTTTAATTCTAAGTTATTTGTAAGATATGTCTTGAAAGTTTATGTTATATTTTTGTGTTACAAATATTTAAGCTTTAATTTCTAGAAAAAATTATACTTGCGTTATTACTTTACGTATTATTAAATAGCAATTTAAGTTGTTGAAACAAATAATAAAATAAAGAATATATAAAAGTACAAGTAAAATATAAACATGAAATATATTGTTTTTGAAGTAAAAGTCTTTGATATTTACTCTTGCATGAAATTGTGTTTCCAAGAACAGTTTAACTCTCTCTACATATTAAACAGGTGTGTAATATTTGATACTTTACACACACATATAGAAGTTGGATGAAACTTCAAAATAACTACTTTTACCACTGATACAGCAATATTTTCGAGACTTGACTTGTGATTGATTGGATATTCGCTTTTGCACAATCAATGAATTTCGTAATTTCTGCTGACAATATAGAGATCCTATACCTTTGCGGAGCAGAGATGCGTGCGAATCATACAATCTCACGATCTACTTGACAATGATCGATCTGGCAGTGGTGTTACGAACAGCAACGTAATTACCTGACCACAAAGATTCATTCCTCCTGTGATCTCCGGAATCTATGAGAGAAAGGCGGAAACAGATACACAAAACGATGGAAAGAGAGACAGAGAGAGTGAGATTCTCTCTAGAATCGATTCTAGCTTCAAAGATGAAATCAGGTCATTTTTTATCGAAACTGGACATATCTATCGCGTCGCGCGATTCTCTGGAGGTGGAGGTTACGCTGACACGCACGTCCGACGTGCAATCCGCTTCGTGCTTTGTCCAGAGTCGTGTGTATTCGTCGCAAAAGACACGTACACAGCGTCTATTTAAATCACCGCGCTGTTGACCATCCAATCGCGTCGCAAACGGCGCGTGCTGAGCTACCTGTCACGCGTCAGCTGTTTCGTTGCCGCGCTCAGCGTACCGTGTTTCTTCACGCTCATAACAACAAGGTCGCGTTTGCCATCTCGCGTGCGCGTGAATTATCGATGGCGAGGATTCCCGTTGTTGTGACCGACAAAACTCACAATTCAGTACGAGAATATTATCCGACAGAAATACTAAGTGCAGCGATATGTCGAGACAATTCGCCGCGAGGCTAAACGCGAGACTAACGCGGTGATTTTCGTGATAGCCGTTTGGATGATCGATCGACGTACAGTTGCTCGTGGTAGTCGGGGAGAATCGGGCGATCCATCGGTGGCTTCCCACGCGAAGCGGTATCTCACTCTACGTCTTCGTCGTCGTCGTCGTCGTTGTCGTCGTCGTATCGCTGACTACGGCACTAGTTGACGCACCTCTCTTCACTTCCGTCGCAACCCTCACTCGTTCACGTGATCAGGAAGTTTCACTTGGCGCAGCGGAAACGATTCGCGTTGCATTGCACACCGTGCAATTTTTCGATTCAACGATGTTCTCTTTCTGGGCACTTTGCGTGCACCGCTCAAAGTAGACTCGACGATGACAGTCGTTTCGTTCGTTGAAGATCGCTCGAGGACTCTTGAAAACTCGAGAATCTTCAGAAAACGTGTAGACTTGAAAAGGACCGCTTCCATCTGTGTGATGGACTAGCGCGTACAAACGAGTGACGCTTTCGTACTGCCGGGTACTGCAACACTTTCACTTGTTTTTTGTTGTTTTGACACGTGCTCCAGTGCGGTGGATACTGCCGTGTGAGGCTCTCGCATATTCCGCTGACACGTGCACCCAACGCTCACCGTAAAAACAAAAACTCGAAATACAACTCGTATGACACAATAGACACAACGCGAAAACAAGGAAAAAGATGTTAAAGAGGAAAAAGATAAAACCAAACAGTGGCAAGAGACAGAAGATGCAAAAAAAAAACAATACAGAAAACAGAAGGAAGATAGAGAAAGAAGGAAAAGAAAGAAGATAGAAAACGAAGAAGGTGATGAAGAGAAGAGACAGAGGAAAAAGGGACGGCTAACTACCCCCGTAGCCTTCGATTTTCGGGAGGAAAGTGAAGGCCGCAGACACCGCCCAGCCAACCGCCCGGGTGTGCCAACACGAAAAACCACCCCCGTGGTGTGCTTCACGGCGGATAGCCCGAGTCACCCCCATCGCGCATGTGCTCGGTCTCCATGGATACCGCGCGAGATACGCGGCGGCGGCGACAACGGTGGCGTTGGTGACGGCGGTCCGTGGTACTTTAAGGGTCGCCAGGACTTTCTTACGCAGCAGGATTACGCATATCTGGATTTAGTGGTATAAAGAATGGATAGCGGAACTCTCCCATCGCACCCACTGCACCTCTTAGCGATACTCTTCATAACGACGAAAGTCGGCTTTCAAATGTTTACATAATACCAAGAAGAGAGAAAGTACAATGGGTGAGAAGGGGCTGTTTATGTATAAGCGAGGAAACGATGAATACGGGCGTGGTGGTTCGGCTTGCGGCTTAAAGTGGGCGAGGCTGCTAAACTTTGAAATTACTTATCCATGAGATTCTTTATTAATTTGAGATTACTTTATTTGATTATCTTTGAGACTTATTGTTTTTAAAAATAATTTGTTAAATATAATTTTCAATAACCTTGATATAAAATTCTTCTTTAAATAAAGATATTTAAAATAGATATTTATATGTTTATTAAATATAGATAGATACACATATATCAAAAGTAAAAAAAAAAAAAACGTAAATAAATAAAAATATACTAACTTATGTAGCCAAAGAAATTTTCCATTATTTAAATCTTCTTTGTTTTATACATTATTATTATATGCAAAAGCAGTATAGAACAGGAGAAATATTTAAATAGCATATTCTAAAGCAGAGAAACCACAAGAGGATTAACAAAATGAACAAAGTGCAATAAGTATGATCAGTAGATGTCATTATTACTGCAAAGAGAAAACTGATTTAGGAAAAATTACGCGCAAGGTATACATAATGAAATTCCCGTTTAACTAAATATTTCTCCACTACTCTCTCTCGAAAGTGGATGTGTGCTCCTAACTGCTCACAGCAAAACTCGCACGGTGTTGATGCAATAAGCGACCGTAGGAATAGTATTAAGGACGCGAAAAGGACGATATTCCTCATATGGAGAAACAATTATCACACTGTATAAAATTGTATAAAATTATAATTCTACGAGAAATTAGCAAGAGAGTCGCATGTTGTTACAGCCTATGTACATTGATCCGTAATTTTCATTAATTAGAAAACCATTTTTTAAAATACGAAATTGCAATGCAATAGGAAATTCGGGCACGATAATGCGAACAAACACTGCCGATGCGTACGTGACATATTTGTATATTATGTATACATAAAATGAAACCGCAACTGATAACGAGATACGCCATCGATAATCAATCGATACAGATAATTGTGTTCACACAGATCAGGCAAATTTCGCGCTTATACATGCACAGCCGCTACTGGCGCATATCGTAAACACAGAGAATGCCGCCAATCGATATCGGATCCTGTTGCGAGGCGAATCACGAAAACAAGGATAGACAGAACGCTGACACAGTCGACCCCATTTGTGTCTTCTCTCGTCTCCGGCAACTTTCTTTTAACAACTTTCCCTTCTCAGGGTGTATAAAATGCGGCTTCTCAACCAAGTAAACGCCAGCAACTCCGCAGCTCGACTCCACCGATCGTCTCTGGTTAAGTGCTATTTTATGTTAATACAGAGGAATAGGCGTCGCCGAAGGCATCAAAACATATCGAAAGAAACTTGTTCGACACAATCAATAGCGAAAGTTGCGAGATGAACAAGTATTGTCTCGATAAACTACGTGTCAGTTTAACTATTGATCAAAGATGAAAATAAAATCTTGAAAAATAGTTTTAACACTTAAGAAGTCAAGGTGTTACAATTGATTGACTGATTGATTTTGAAAACTTGTAAGGTTTCAAGTTCAGATTTGAGTATTTTTACGCCGATTGAAAAGTTCTTTGAGAATTCGAAGTATATCAATTCGAAGTATGTCTTGAAAGTCCAGACTTTTGATTGGAGAATCCCACTGGATCGGTAGTATATCTAACATGCCACACAAGACTATCTAATTAAAGTCGAGCGTCTCTCCCGTACGTGATCACGTTTCTACGCAGTCCAAGAAGAAGAAAAAGGCGCAGGACACGTAATTTTATTTGGATCCATGCTGAACAGAGAATAAGAGAACCTCGCTGGCGCCGTACTTTGTTCTTTGTGCTGTAATTAGAAGCTTCGCTGTAAAGACAAGTAAGTATTTTACCGCTCCACGTACAAAAGTAATTGTCCAAACTGGGTTTTGTTCAGTTTGATTATTTGAAGGTGTTGCATGTATGTGTGTTTGTATGTTTGTTGAAGCATCGCGTAAAACACAAATGTGTCTCACAGCGCGCTGCGGTTAAACATCTATTTTGAGTTCCATCACGTTATGTAAATCACAAGAACATAAGTACAGACAAATATACTATTATAATATGTGGAAATAGAGTGTGTGTCATATTTGAACACGGTATAGAATTACATTGAATGCAGAAATTAAATTATTATATTATTGCTGTAAAGAGAGATTTCTGTCTCTTATTCTAATAAATAACTTCTAGTAGTTTGTAATTAAATCTAATACAAAGTTTTACATTCTAAAAAGTAAGTGTAAGTAAGTGTAATTTAATTTTACAGCATTTAATTTTAGCAATGTTTCACGTTTGTCATATACAAAATGTCAATTTTATTCTAATGTTCATCGAATCAGCTATTTTTTGTTAAATTTCAATGAAAATAATAGTTTCAATAAAAATTCCATCGACTATATGAAACTTGTAAAATAAAAACATGTCGTTGGTATGTTTATTGTCAGATTTCCCCACGGGAAAAATTCCGTGAAAATCCCGACAATGGTCGAGTCTCTACAATTCTGTTTTTTATATTTCGAAAGAGTTGAAGAATCTACAATAGAATTTAATATCGAAGCGCGTTCATTCGTAAATGATCACTTCATAGCGAAAATAGAAAATAAGAAGAGTGCAATAAAACTTTTTATTTGTTATTTTGCATCACCACACGCCTTTCGATTTTTGTATCTTTATTCGAGATTTCGTTTGTTCATCCAGCGTGTTCAGATGAACGTTAGCGAATAAAAATCGGATTTTAGCGTCATAGTTCACTCACGATGAAAGCCGGAGATTCTCTTCTGTTACTGCGGAATTAACAAAGTTCTGCGCGCGAAACAGTTTGCTGAGTGAAAAATAACGAGCAATTAGCTTCTTATTGGGGAAATTTATTAGGGAAGATTGTGATTATTACGAGAATCACTCCGATGACATTATATTAACGTCAAAGATTTCAAGGAATAAGACACATTATTTATATTATTCGCAGTTTCATTTGACTTCAAACGTGAATGTGGATTTCATACGCAAACTCGCTTAAGCAAACGTCAACGTGTGAGCAGAACCAGCGATTTTCTGCCATGAGCAGACTGTCCAGCAAGTGAATAGGCAAGAGATAGCGGCACTTTATTACATTACTTTGATTACATTTTCGCGCTCTGAAATTCCACGTGAGTGGCAATAGCGCAGCAGCTTCTACGCAAGAGACCATAATATTACACTGCAACAAATAGTAGATAAATGTATGCGATAGCTTAACTTAAGAGTACTAACAATTCGTATTAAGTGATTATTTTCTTTATGTAATTACGGAAATTATCTGTTTTTATAGATATATCATGTATGTTTTTCGAGCAGTTCAGTTAAGATATAATCAAGCATTCTATTTCTCGTAACATTGTTATTTGATTTTCCAACATTTGCTAGAAAAACTCAAGTAAACAGAATATTATGCGGAAGATTATCTTCATCGTAGAAGGTAATGTCTACTGGTAAGCTACAAACACCGCTCTTTTATTATGCATGCAGAGTCGCTTTTGTCAATGCAGCAGAGCATGATGTTTACTTTGTAAAATTATAAATAGAAATTTAGTCGTACGTGTTATATAATGTAATATTTACGTGCGTGCAAGTCTGCTACGCGGAAGAAATAAACTTTAGTTGCTCGTAGAATTTTGCATTTAATTGTAATTTTGAATTTGATATATATTTTTTCTTGAATCTTTTAGTATAAATATTCTGCAGAATCTTTTTTATTGTCCGTATTGTTTATTATAATAGATAAAATTGAGAGAAATAATAAATCAATATGTTCGCAATTTTATTATCCTGAAGTATTTTAAAATTATTTGTGATTATTGTATACGTATGTGAAAAAATAAAGACTGCTTCTTTTATAAACGATACTATGTTAAATTTTAATATCAATGAAATCAGAGATTCACAAATGCTGCTTTTATTATGCATAGAGTCACTTATGAAAATATGGCGAAACATGTCCGTCGTATTGTAATAGGATACGCAGACAATCCGAGGCAACGGTATCGGCATCAAATATTCATAAGGGCGCTTCAAGCACGGCTCGTATCGAATCGCTGAAGACCCATAACGCATACATTCGGCTTATGAGATTTCGCGCCAAATCACTTTATTGAATGGTCTTTGTCGCACGCGACTAAAATAAACGTCTCTCTTTGCGAATTTCGTCACGGCGATTGTCTTGTGTGCAGACGATAACAATTTACTTTGTTACATTAGCTGCAGCTGGCGAGCGGTATGTTTTCTCTTTTTTTTTTCTCATCTTTTTCACGGATGTCATTCTGTGCCAAAGAGCATTCTTCTTTTCAACCTTCCCGCACGGGAAAAGAGCAAGTAATACGCATCGAGTATCAGCGCAGCAGAATATTGCTACCGTGTTCTTTCATCTCTCAACCAAATATCATGCGTGTTCTAGGAATGACCTACTTGTCTTCAATCCGTTTTCCATTTGTTCTTTTATTTGTTTATTCTCTCTCGAGAAAAAAGTAGATTTTTTTTAAAACAAGCTGTCTCACATTGATATTATTATTATTTCTTTATAGATATTTACGCGTTATTATGCGTATAGTTGCAGCAGAAAATCGATAAAGTTGTTACAGTCGTTACGCTGTCGCGTAATTAGGATTTGAACGCGAAATTATTTGTAGCATCGTTAATTAAGGGGGCTTCTTTTACGAGAGACAATTTATTTTTGTTATATCGATTTCTCTCCCGCAATAGGTCGACGAGAATTTTATATTATTATTCGTTTTCCCAATCCGAGCGTGTTTGCTATACGTCGTATGTTTGACAATATCGCGAGTTGACTCGTTGCTCTACGTTTGCGCAAGTTTGATCAAGAAAAAGAAAAAGGAAAAGGGTAAAGTAGAAATTTAAACGTATCTGCCTTCGACAACACCGTGTCCCATCCTGTTGCACTCTCGAGACTTGCATACTGCTGCAATTTCCTTTGACCGTTTGTCCCAACGTGTGTAAACTTCTTCACTTCCAACGTGAATTTCTCTGCAAATTTGAAATTTGCACGAATCTCTCTCGCGCGAATATAAAGTGAAGAAAGTTCGGTTAATATTTAAGTACGAATAATTCGGGATTAAAGTCTAGAGTTCGAAATAAATAAAATTTGACATAAAGCACAATAGGATGTTATTAAGTTATATTCTTATTTGTTAACAAACTCTTTCACTATTTATTAGAGAAATAGTTTGAAAGTTACTTACAAAGTGTGTTTTATATCCCAAACAATTTTTCCGAAGATTTTTTATCTTATAGATGAAAAAAATGAAAATCTCAAATAAATATTGTTTTATAGAACAAAGAGAAAAATATTATTTATTCTCCCAACATATATGTTGTGCAGATTTATCTTCCACGTGATTATTCGCAATTATTTTTTCGATTCATCTGTCAGCAAATCACAACGCTGCATTAGTTTTTCAAAGACACACTGAAATTTAGTTATTGAAAGAAAAATAATTAATGCGATTATTGAAATAACGATGTATGACGCGAGGAAAAGGGAAAGGAAAGTTTCCTCGCGTGATGATCGTGGTTATATCTTTTGATAGACAAAAATCGATCAGCACGAATTGATCGGAATGGAGCACCGCGAGACCGTTGAAAAGCTCCATTAGCGGACCGACCTGATTTCCCTCTCTTTTGGTGAGCGACGTAACTTCGTTCTGGGAGATGTATGATTGCACATATGCGGCGATCAGCAGTCCAAATGACGTGCTCAATCGATGAATCAACATTGTATAGAATAAGATTGATTCTCAGTGGCGAGACTCTCAGTATCAAGAACGAAATCCAAAACTTCGTATCGATACGCGATGGAGTTCATCGTGATAGCATCGTTTGGTAGTATGGTGTGCAATTGAAACTTCTATTTGATGGACAATCAAAAACTAGTATACGTACTATCATAATGTACTTTGTTGGAAGATGAAAAATAGACAGAAGGCCATACGTTTCATTTGTGTGAGTCAAAATTGCTCCCTCAAGGAAGATCCAACAAAGTATATGTTAACATGATAGATGAGAGATAAAACGAGATAATATAATCGCGTCATAACATATTATCACATAATTCAAGAAAAATCTTTGTATAGAAATAAAAGTAAATAAAATACCGATTGAAAAAATAGTTGTGTATTGAAAACTTTTTTTTTAAACAGTTATTCAAACTTTACAGATAGGTAGATAACGTATATTTTCTGAAAAAAGAGAGAAAACATTTCCCGAAGTGCAACTAGAATGAAAAGTTTTTTTTCTGGTTACTTGTGCTAAAGTATCAAGTTCTCTTCCACTCTTCTGATCGGGAGAGATAATGTATTGCACGGTTGTTCTTTCAATTTCACTCACCGCTGACTTATTTTTACAAGAAGTACTAAGTTACCACACCTATTTCGGGATTTCAGGTCAAATGTTCGATATCAATAGACAGATTCGGTCTAGTTCTACTGCAGGTAAATCAAACTCGATCGACATTTCCATTGCTCTTAAAGATTTCACCATGCAACTTCTCTCTCTCTCTCTCTCTCTTTCTCTCATAATTGAAATAAACTAATTACAAACATTTGTTTACTTTTATATTAAACACAAGTAGTTTTATTCTCCTTTCATATTATAGATAAGACTAAACTGTCAGGTTGATTTGCAACAAATCAAACTATTGATTTTATGCAACATTGATACTGTGCTACTTATCAGTACGATACATCTACAAGAAAGCAAAAAGAAAGACAATTAAGTTTAGAGAACTATAAAAGTCTTGTGTTTCAAATTACTAATCGATGACGCAGGCCAATCAGAACTTTCGTAGAGCGCGCGATGTAGTCGCATCAATCTGCGGAATGGCGCGCTATAAAAGAACGTCGTCGTTTGCTCGAATAGATCGAACTTGCCGAGGAAGGGCCGGCGTAGTCGTTGTGTGAATGTCGTCTGTAAGACTGTAAGACGACGGTAAAATCGATCGATTGATCGCAATGTCATTCTGTGAGAGAGGAGCGGGGATTAAAATTTGGACGAGATAACAAAGCTTGCATGAGCTTGCTTGGTGGAGGTAGTTTTTCTTTCCATTATTCTTCTTGGATGCAGAAAATAGTATAAATCTCTTTCAAGAGAATGTGAAAGTTGCATGTAGACGAAAGATGAGAAAAACTCAAGATTGTCTCCGAGAAACTGTAGCGACTGATTGTAATTTAAATCAATAACAAGCAGTTTGCTATGCTTTTCGAATCTTAATCGACTTACTGGGTGAAAACACCGAGTGTTTCAAATAACACTCCAAGTATTTTAAACATTTCTTATTAGATTTTGACAAATAGATCAAACTACGTTTCGAACATGTGTTTCAAAATAACATAAAATTTTTCAAAACTACAAAAATCAACCGATATTTTCAAATATCGACCAAAATTTCTCAATATTTTATGTTTGTTATCAATTTCGTTAAAAAATAAAGCAAACAAATAATAGAACAAATAATGACATATATCTCTCTCTCTTTACCTTTTTGTGCAAACAGATTTCTTATAGTCTCACAATAATTTGGGGTAAAAGCTTTGATTGAAATAAATGCGATAAAATAACAGAAATGTCACGAACGGTAAATTACTTACAGATTAAGGACTCAGAAATTCCATCGTTAAAGTTTATTATAGATAACATATTGAAAGTAAATATATACCATACCATACATGTGTATAAATTATAATGTGTAAAGATTTACGTATTAAGGCAATTGATAAGTAATCGAAACAACGCATAAATAACGATATTAGTATCACATCGCATTTGTTGACAAATTTCTCCAGAAGAACAAATGTCAAACGCTGGCTCATTATCGTACGCAGTATTTGTGTGACAGATCGTCGAAGTACAGTATCGATGACTTCATTATTGCTCGAAAATTTCTTTTTACCGAGCCATTGTTTTCAGATTTGAAAATAAATAGAAATCGCACAAGGCCTATCTAGCAAATAAGGCGAATAAGGCAGTAATTCGCAACCCGTATATAGATATTGGAAAATGTATATAACATGCATTCTCATAAGCTAAAAGAAAGAGCTAAAAAAAAATATATATCTAAGTATTTACAAAGAATTTATGTGAAAATAAAAATATTAAGTAAAAGTCCATATAATTTATGTTTAAACGTACCTATTTTTTTGTTGTTTTTTTATTATCGTTGTTTTATTATGATTATTTTTCTAATAAAGATTTCCTAAAAAAAATTATGTTCTGTGACAAAGAACGACTAGAAAATCGAAACACTTTTGAGTGCCAGAAAAGAAAACCGCAAGAGACACATAAATCAGCACGCCTGGATTTGCCAGCATAACAATGGGGCTGCGAAATAAAAAGAAGAGAAGAAAGAAAAGAGCGAAATAAAATAGGAGGAGGAAATCATTTGTCTAGCTCACTTATACTTTCTACAGGTCTTTGAAACTTGGCTTCTGAACTTCTTGGATATATCTTGATTTTCTATTTCGGCGACTCGAACAATACTTCGTGAAACTTTTGCGGTTTGTACGCATGACTACGCGAAATAGTTCGAATATTTCCTTTGATCTTCTCTTGATCTTCTTTACTAACTATTTACACTCGAAACCTCATAGACACTAAGCTAGGTATATGTTTCAGTCTATGAAAATAGTATTAATTTCGTGTATCATCAATTCTCTTAAATAACGTTTCTTCTCTATTCGCTTTGATTCTTCTGCGGATAATTTTTGAGTAATAAATATCACATACATGTGCATAATATTAGTTTTAGTGAATAAGTTCCCATGTTTTTGATATTATACTTGTGTACAATTCTCAATTATCCGTTAACAGAAATAACACACAAGTTTTAACAAGATTTATATATAATAACATAATATCGTGAGTTTAATTTAATTAATTAATTAATTAATTGATTAGAATTGAAAGACAGCAATTTAAGGGGACGCTGGTTATCTTTTGATCACGGATTATTTTGGAAAAGAAACATTTTAATCCTCTTATTAATTAATCTTCTTTTCCTTGACATCGTCCAATTTTAACTTGTTTATTTTATGCAAATCGTACAATATACCGAGAATATATAAAGTAAAGAAATATTTTAATGAAGCTGTGCTGCGTTATTATTTTTTTATTACTTTTAATTACAAATAAAACATATATTGGCTACTATTTTGTAAATTATACTAAAGTTATAATTAAAATGGATGGAAATTTACACTCCATTTTATATATATAATATATTATATATTTAATTGAAAATTTAAACACATAAGTTTGGAAAGTTAGAAGTTTTAGCGCTCATATTGTACTTTTTGTTCTTATATATTAAATTTTTTTTAATTTCAGATAAAAACCTTGTAAAAAGGTTTTTAATATTTTATTTTAACATTTTAGACTTATTATTTTATATAAATCATATTGAACAATTTTTAATGTACAGTAATCAAATCGACAAAGATTGTGAGCGTCCGCAACTTCTTAGACGCTGAGAGTTGAAACTGAACTTTGTGTAAAAACGTTTCGGTATTTTTCGCTAGATGGCGGCAGCTTGCAAGCTCTCGCAAAAGCTCCACTTACCTACTCTCCATTCTCGTGACAAACATTAGACGATTAATAAGATTTTAAATAATCGATAAAGCACCAACTCGATCAGGCGTTGCAGGCATTATCGAGTCACCGGTAAAATTGAGTAGATCACTTTGCCTGATAGAGAACAGAAAGTTCTCTCTTAAGGCATCGGTGCGAGTGGTACGACCTCCTTCTGTGACGCCGACTGGAATTACCGATGGATTTTCGCACAGTGCTGCTGACACATATCTAGCTTTATAACCGTCGATATACGAGTAATCCAAAACCTACAATCGCGAAGTTTTTATAAACTTTTCTCATCGTATAAGTTGTATCTTCTAGTCGGTATAAGCTTTTCAAGAGCTTTATATTCCGTTACATCTATAACAAAAGTTGAAAGTATTGCACATGTTTGATAGAAGCTTCATTCATTTATTTTTTGTTAATTTCATTTCCTCCTATTATTTGCCTGACATAACACAGTCTTATACTACTTAGGCGTAAACACGTTATAAGAAATTTCACGCATATTATTAATATAAACACAAAAATTTAGCTTCCATATGTATTAACGTCACTAATATTTTTTCTTATAAATGTGCGCTTTAGTAAATATATGATATTTAATGTATATTTCTATATATATATATTTTATGACTTAATTCTGAGATTAATCTCTACGCTAAATCTGTACGCGCTAGATGTCGATTTCTGACCTATCAGTTGCAGATCATCATTTTTTACCGCTTCTATTTTTAACAAAACGCGATCGCGCGCAGAAAAGTTATCGTACATAGAAATTGTCATCGTGATATTGAAAGCGCGGATATTGATCGTGACTCGTGGCGGTGCCCCGCGATTTACACATGTCAGCCGTTGCGGTGTCTGCGTTTAACCACGATGTTCAATTTGCCCTGCGGTCGAGCTGCTTCCGGTTTTCGACAAGCCGTTTGCTACTTCCCAATGGTATTATCGTAGGTTGTGCGGAAGTGTCAGATAAGATCACGCAAAACTGTCGAAGCTATACAGAGATTTTTATAGTATTTTCAAAGAAAGAGAGAGAACACAAAAAACAATTACTTTAATTATTTTTATATTAATTTGGCAGTATTTCTTCATGTCACATTTAAAATCTTTGAACAAGCAAATTTGTAAATTTACAAATTTATAGATTTTTAATTTATTAATTTATAAAAAACCTAAAGAGTGTCTGGAATTAGGGAATTGAATTTTTACTATTAAAAGGAATAAAGGGTTACTATTTTTGCAGCAAGCCGCATTTAAAAACTATGTTTCTACTTCTGGTTTATCAGTTAGCCTACCCTTTGTCAGTAAAGCATGACTATTTCTCGGCCAATGTATTCATCGAAAAGCGCGTGAGACGATAAGTGTGGTGATGTCTGAGCGGCGCCTGGCTTTCATCCAGCTTTTTGACGTGATTTACATGATAGAACTGCGCCTGACGACTCTATGTCTTTCAACAGAGTGCAGCAGCATGAAAACATCCGATTTCATCTCGATTTCGATTTTTCATAAATTCGATAGACTCCGGAGAGTTGTCGCCAACATCAATAGGAAGTTTTTACAGCAAACCAATCATCGACACACCTACCTGTCACTTGCTGCGCGTGGCTATGCATTCGCAAAGAAAATTCATGAAGGATTTAAATTTTCCAAAAATGCTGAAGTTACGACAAAAAGTCCAATAAAAACAATAGTTTTCAAATGACAATATAAGCTTTATAACGTTAAACTTTTTGTAAGTAGAGCAAATAAAAACTTCGAATTATAAATTGTAAAACTTGTATAGAACGTATATTTTTTGATATTTTTATTTAGTCAATATCAGTGTCAATACATAATTCTATTTGATTTAGACTAGGTGTGTGTGTGTGTGTGTGTGTATGTGTAAAACTGTGCTGCATTTCTGATCGACAAATGCCAACGAATAAACATGTTTCAAATGCACTTCCATCAGAACTTGCGCACAATGATTGGAAAGCTGGTATTACACTTCCATCTACTTGCACTACATATCTGAAATTGACGCGAAACTTTCAATGGTAAAATATTCAAGCCAATCATACAATGCTTTAACTCTCTAACAAAAAAACGGAGACTATAATGTAATAGAAATATGATGGATTCCCACTATTTGTAAAATTCAAAACATGTTTCAAATATTATGTACACATATGTGTGTATGTGTAAAATAGTATAAAATAGTATTTTTCAAAAATAACCTTGGAATAATTTTATAATGTAAGAAAGTCTTTAAAAAGAGCTTTGTGCAAAGAAGTATGTCAAATAAGTCATATAAATCTCAGAACGGTAAATCTGAACGTCTTTACATTTCTGTTTTGTTTTTGCTTGATAGCGAAGAATCGTTTTATCGCACATAAATAAAGTGCTGATTTGCACTTTATGCGGCATGATATTAGATAAAAGGAAAGACCAACGTTCAGATTTTGTCTGATAAAAGCTTTCATAAAAGCTTTGAACGTCCGACGAAATGGACTTGAACCGAACTATGAGATTCTCTATTCTCAGTTTTACTGCGATATTTACGCAGTTCCGAAATATATCACCGAGTATTTACGACTTCTTATATAATCTCTTGTAATAGCAACAATAAAAACACTATTGCTTCGGTGATGGTTTTTACTGATTAAATGCCTTAATCCTCATTTTGGAGAATTAATACTAGTTTTATACGCTTTGTTATACAGTGTTCATGAAGTTATATATTAAAGTCATATATTAAAGCATGCTACGCAGTGTTGAATTCAAAATTAAAAGCATAGAGAATTTAGAATTTTTATAAATTATTAATTCAAGAAAGAGAATAAGTGCAAATTTTTTTCCTGTATTTTTTATAGTACGTTTAATACGACAAGATCCCAATTGCAACTTTTAAAACATCCAATAACTTAACTTTATGCTAAAAATCAAAACAACATAGTTGGAAAAACATCATAAATGTTTCATTTTTTTCCTTTTAGCATTGATATATAATTTAAAATAATTTTTAGCTCGTGTAGCATAAAGAAATGTGATATAAAATACGTAAAAAAACAAATCGTAATAGAACGAAACATCAAGTGCAATTAATACTCACTGGTCGGACTTGGTGTTAGCTCCTTCATTGCTAACTTAACATGCAGATCATATCGCTCGAAAAGTCCCAGCCTCGGACCCCTCGTGCTTCTTTGCAGCGCGTTTATAGCGGTGGTGACCGCTCTGGTGTATTCCCTCGTGCCAAAAGATTTGTGCGGCACCATCATGCCCACCTGTTACATGAGTGATAAGGAAAATATGAAATTTCGGCAAGACACGTGTTACGCGCGTTTCACGGTTGTGCGTAGCAGCGTTTCCATCTTTGTTAGTTTCAACTTATGTTGTCGAGAAGATCGTTATCCATCAAGTAATATAACTATCATCTGTTTTTTGTATTGTCGAACAGTGTAAGAAAGATCGTCAACAGGTTGCACAAAACGATATTTCGCAAAGTTTCGGCTGAGGTGTCGCCGAGTTGGCGCGTCTGTTCACGTTACAAATGGTCCGAGTTAGAAACGAATATCGTTGTCCGCAATATATGTTGAGTGTGACATGCAAGTTCGAGAAGGCGCATTCGTCATACGTCATATTATTTTATCGTTACCGTTATTGCTATGTCATGTTGACCGATCATTTTTAGTTTGTATCTGCTGCATCAATTTGTACACCTTCTTACACTTTTTTCTAGATGTTATAAAATGTTACATGTTTATCAAATATAATATAACTATATTATATTTAATAATATAGTTATTTAATATTCTTGCAATTTTGAATTGAGCCAAAGTTTTTGGTCAACGCTTTGTTTACCGAATTTTGGCAACATCAAAGTATAGCACAATGACGTCTCCTGCTATAATAAAGGTAATTATAATTTTCGATCGCTTAGCGTATCACAATCAACAACGTAACAAGTGTTCAAAGCGATCAGAAAACTGCAGCAAAGACATCTTGTTCACTTTATTACTGCAAGAATGGACCGGCGCGCACCTGTTGCATAAATCGATTGATGCGAATGAATACGGCATAGGCTGAGAATGGGCAGCGGCTTACGTATTTGGCCTATATCAACGATGTTGCTAACACTTTTTATCAAAGGCATCAATATCAAGTAATTGTTTGAGGAAAAAGTTTTTTGCCAATATTTTGCAACATGATCGAGCAATTGATTGCTACGCATTATAATAAATTGATTGCAATCAATGAATAGAGATGAGATGATAATAACTTGATTGATTGTATGCCGTACATGCAGAAAAATTAAGTGAGAAAAATTCATAAAGTCATTGAAAACGAAAAACCTCTAGAGGATTCCGCTTTATGAAAGTGCGAACGCAAAACGTAACGAGATAATTACTTCTGACTATACTGCAAGATATTAACTCGTCGAATTCATTAACATTAATTAAAAATGATTATTTTTATAACGACTATTCTCGTTAAGTCAAAGAATTTTTTGTAAATTTCGCTTAAAAAAAACTTTACGCGAGAACTTAATAAATTTAATTCACACAAAAATATGATTTAATATAAATTAAGTAACTAAAGCGTAAAATAAAGAGCGTAAAAATAAAGCGTAAAAATAAAGAGCGTATCTAAGAATAATTTAATTAAAATCTACCAACGCGTGCACAAAGAGAGACAAAAAGTTTACAAAGAGAACGCATTATAAGCCGGTCATTATAAAATTACGAAACGCAAAGAAAAGTTTGTGCAAAGATAATTAAAAGCAGCTATACTTTTATATAAAGAAAGCTATATAAAAATTAACGCAAATATAGATTTTTAAAATAATTAATAACTAATTTATTATACTTACTATTGCATTACTTACAAATATTCTTTTTTATAATACAAATATAGTTTCTTTTTTTCGAAACAATACGATAAATTAAGATTTAATATGTGTGTGTTTAGTATTTGTTTTTCTGAAGAATGAAACTTTAATAACAACAATGTGATATTACTGTCACTATTTATGCGTTGTTTTCATATAATACTCAATCGGCGATGTGTATAAACGATATATAAACGTTTTATTTGTCCGACTGTATTTTCTTAATAATTAATTCCCCAACAATCTAATCGTATAGGTTTTCTTTTGTTAAGAAAAAGCTTTACCTTGAGATTAGTGACAAATGACTGATTTTTTGTTACAGAAGACTTGGACGGCAATCCTTGTGCTGGCGGCGCTATTGTGGTGGTTGTGGTAGTCGGAAACGACCGTTGTCTCGTCACATTCGAAATTCTACCCGAGCCGAGTTGAACTCCTGAATAGCTTCTACCTGTGCTTTTAGGAGGTGGAGTCCTGCCAGTGATTCTGATCCCACCCTCTCTGATAGCGTTCGGACTACTTATTATTAAAAGAGGTGACATCATCAACGAGAGGATATACGCGGTCCTCATGGCGGGGAGTTTGTTGCTTGAGACGACAACGACAAGAACGACGACAACGACGATCACCGGTTTTGTCGCGACGCGGCAATCGATCCGATCTTGCCCCACTTCCACGTGCTACTTCGATTCAGACACTGCACTGCCATTCAACACACACGCGAGAACTTTTCAGCGTCGCGACGACGTAACGCAACCGCGTGCACGCACGTTTCTGCCGTCGTTGCGTTGCCTCATCGCAAATTGATGCATCTGAAACAGATAATAATATATGAATGTTAGTAAAAATGTTCAGTAAATACTATACTAACAATTTAATTTGTTTCTTCTCTGTATTAAATCTTTTAGTATATTATTATATAATATATAATACAAATACTTTTATATTATATAATAGGTGTAAATATTTTTATGGTCATCTTAGAAATATGATAAATAACCATTACACATTTACCCGACAATATGGAAATAAAAATGAAAGAGCAAAAAAGAAAAATAATCTCTAATATTTTTTATTCAAATAAACGCTTTCATTGAACAGCTTAATTCTCTTGTTCTAATTTACTGTCAAACACAAAAAAATTTATTCTAAAAACGCCTAATTGCAGATTTACTTTATTATTTTTGTATAAAAATAATATTATCTCAATCGGGAATTACAATTCAGATATTCATAGATACATTGTTGACTCCGCAAACTCTTGACACGTAATAATCTAATCATTTTACGAGAAATTGCGTTCGAAGCGATAGACGATCGCACATGCACGGGTAGACGATTTCCCGAAGGATTAGTCTAACAGATCGATTGAGCATCGCTGACTTGTCATCGTACATGAATGTGAAATGTTCTACCTGACAGATTGAATCTATCACAAATCGAGTCTGCACGTTGATGGCGCAAATCTGTAAAATTTAATCGGATAAATTTCAATCTGATTGACACTTGCAACATTGACGCGTTTCATCTTCGTGAACTACAATTAAATAACTTCTTTTGAACCACAGTGGAAAAAAAATTATTTTAATCATTTCTATTTATTTTGCATTATTTGTTAACAGCAAACAATGTGCAACTTTAATAAGAACTTTTCTGCAAGATAAGTGCACAACAAAGCAAAATAATAAAACTAAAGTACAAGTTATTAACTAAAGTTTGTTACAAAAGGCAAACAGATTTTAAACAAAACAAAGATAAATTTATAACTGAATAAATATGATACTTGATTGCTTCTTGATTAAGCAAGGAAATATTTATTACACAAAAAAAATAAATATAAAAGAGTTTAGAAGAAAAATTAAATTACTTTGCATAAAAAATGCAGTATTGGAGAAAATATTAATCATAAATCAAGCACATTCAAACTCTTCTCGTATCTGACGAGATTCTATTCAAGGCAAATGATACGTATTTTTCTATGGAAATTTCATGGCATGAATTGATTTCCAGAAATAAAAATAGCAAGAGAAAAAGCAATTCCACATTCAAATATTCGTATTCATAGCACAGATGCTTTACAGAGAGAAAAAAAACATTTAACTTTCTTGTTCTTTGATTTTCTTTTTAGAGAGTTACCGATGCTGATTTCTCGAACTTCACACGAATATCTCGGATTCTTAAAGAACGAACATCAGAGTTCCGTAACAAACGAAACTTTTAGTCTTACGTAAGTTCAACGACACAGCTGGCGATTTCAATTAAGAGAAAGAAACTAGCCTAAAAAACTTTTGAACTTTTTGATTTTAAAAATTTAACATGTAGGTGGATAATAAAAATATTAGCTTTGCGCTAAATTATTTGAATGTGCCTACGTATATATTATGACGTAAAAAATCAATATTTTAACACTTTTTTTTTCATATACACTTTGAATATACATCTAAATAAAATAGAAAGTGAATCTTTCAGACAGGTTTTTAATCATATGTAAATAAAAGTATAATAATTAGACTTCTTAAAGAGATTATCTATTCTAAAGTTTCTCGTCTAATGATGTGAAAGTTTCTTGCGAGTTCTTGTAACAGGGAATACAGATATTGGTTAGTCCTTTTAAGTGACAATCGATCTTCGAAGTTTGATCGGACTTCAATCACCGAAGTTTCTATAGCAAACCTGGGAAAGTTTTACCGATCCTTGTATCTAGAACAACACAAGGATAGTATAATTCTTGTTGTCTCTAAGTTGTTATTCTATAAAAATAGATATTATATGCAAAACTGTTGTTGCCTCACGCTCACTTCAATAAATAACTTTTTTATCAACCAGTTCAAACCGATTCAAACTTATTTCACATAAAATAACTGATAGATATACCGTCGATAACGAAAACGATATATTGCCGATACTTCCTGCTATATTTCTCGATTGTGTCAGACCTACATTGGTGATGACGTTTATTTCAACTTTGACGAGCCGGCAGCTATTTCATTAGTGCAATATTTCTACTGCACGGAAGGACTGTCAATTTTCGACTACAATTTATATTTTCAACGTTTTGATATAACGCAATATGCATTTTCAAATATTTGAATGAGTATCTTACGCAAAGGCTGTCAGTAATCATTCACATAGTGACAGAGATTTGCATGAAATTGTAATAATATAAATGCATGTTACCATCGCGAATTTGATTTGTAATTTACGAGTAATGCGCTTGACTTTACATGCAAATAATTTTAATCCCCAGTTTGCATTATGTATTTAAATGCACAACATAGACGATCGCGTCAAATTAAATCACAAAGAGTTTCATTAAAGAGAGCATTCGTTTCTACGTGATAGACATTTTGATTCCGATATTATAAACGCAAGCGTGAGCGATATTCAAATACCTTACCATAATTCTTGCTTTACCCTTTTAGTTACGTACTAATAACATTAATTTAAATTAATTTAAGTTAATTAATTTATCTAAATACAACACAATTATTTATATATATAAGTATATGTATAAATAATTATATGTATTTCATATTTTATAATATATGTATACATAATATCATATATATGTATATACTTCCAAACATATAGCAATAATAATTTTTTTAATTACTTTTTGTTATCACACTTATGCAATATTTTAATAATGTATAAAAAATTACAAAGAGATTAATAATTCCTATAGGAACTTTATCAGAGAGTTAAAGAACTGCAAAAAGATTTAATTTTTATCTATTAAATAATTAGTTAACAACTTGAGAGTGAACAGCGGCAGACAACGAGAAGTTAAGTATCTCACGACATAAATTCTTCTTAAACTTTTTACGAGATTCCTTTTGTCAAGTCTCTCCGAGTTTATGGTCGAAGTCACCTTGCTCTCTCCTTCGCTTTATTTTTTGATTTTCAGAAGGCAATTTCCGAAATTAAATACTTGCTTTTGAAGCGCGACCCGAGAACTTCTAATAATTGCGTGCAAGATTTCTTTGTATGAATTTCTTTATAAAACATTGAAAGCATACAAAGAAAAAATCGCCAAATCGACAAAGAATCAGAATGCTGTAAAAAATATTGTCACAAATATATAACAACACGATTGACTTTTCGCCGCAACGCTTTAACCCACGTTCATCCCGCACATATCAGATTTTGCGATATTGAACCACATCTCGGGTCTTCGGTAAACCGACCATCAGCTGTCGCATTTCTGTGACCCAACACTATCTCTGGACCCTTGTAGCCTCTATTAAGATACGAAACTAACCTCTATGTAAGGGTTTCTATCTGCTGCTGTCCATTGATCTATTTGTGATAATTACACATCCAATTAACAAGCGGCTTGGTTATATCAAAAGCTATTCTGTGCGCTCCCCGTACATAATTTCGGTAGTAACTCTATCCACTGCTCTATATATCTTGACATTCTATAGTCTATTTAAACGACACATAGATTACAATACAGAAATATTACAGTTTCCAAAACTATAATGTGAAATTAAAATTCTAACGCTAATTTATGATTTTTAAGTAATTCATAAAGTTGTTTTACTTTTTGCTCATATAGTAAAATCAGTTTTTTAAACAAACTATTTTGAAATCGATTTTTAAAATTCAGAACTAGTTCTTTATTCTGTGCAGGAAGCGTCTATCACGCGTTGTTAGGATATGTCTAGATGTTACTTGATAGAGAAGCGGAAACGTAGATCTGATTACAGGCATGATTAGGTAAATAGCTTATGCAGTATCTTCATTAATGTTGACCCGTGCACAACAAGTCATGATAACAGTGACGTGGAACGTTCCTAAATGAGCTTCGTAAATTCAATATGGTAATAATAGGAAACAATGTGTCTTCCATATCACCAGTGAAATTTACATAGATAGATCACATCGATTAATGTATATTTATACAATGAAATATTTTACGATATCAAATATGTAATTTAAGAAAACTTCTACCTCATTAATTCTAATTTTTTTCAAACTGATCAAATTATATAAAGATATAATTGCTATTTGACAAACAAGAAATTTTCGCCATCCATCATGCAGTTTCGCAAAATATCAATCGTTAAATGTTACGTCAGTGTCAATATTTCGTATCAGTGTATTATCGAATATCCGTGCACATTTGTCGTATTGAATAAGCGATATCTCGGATAAATGATAATCCGATAATCGGTGTTTCGATTAAACAGCATCAACATAATCAATATTCTGATAATTCGAAATTCCTTATAAAACTCCGAATATTGAAAAGGTCTGCATCGCAAATGATCATTTTATAGGAAAACTATAAACATATTATAATATTTAAAATACATTAAATTGAATAAAGTAAAAATAATGGTTGATAAAAGAAAAAAGTGACAGACAATATAAATAAATGTATATATATTTCGCACAACTACGACAACTTTTATTTCACCTTATGGTCACACAAGATTTTTCTTAATTAAGAAGAAAAAATCATAGAACAAAAAGTTCTCTATCTAAGAAAATTAAATACATTCCCGTATTTATTGTATAACTTGATTGTTGTATAACTTGGTAGTTCGGCAATCACCAGTGATTTCAATTTCTTTTCCATCGGACCGCAATTCGATATTCAATCAAGAATTCGTTTGACGTATGTACCAAGCGAAATAACCCAGAACGAGATTGCCTGAAAATCTTCGCTACCGGTTCTTCTATCAGATGGAATCAAATTTCGAATACTATTTCTTCTCGAGCTTATTTATAACTTCGTGATTATCGGCGGAGTAGAAATCCCCGCAATTTTTCTTTGATTATGTGACCGAATAAAAAAAATGCACCACTAGAAAGCTTTGGAATAATAAAATGAATTACCGCGACTAAATTCTAGAAGAATTCCGACGATCTCAAAAAAAAATAGACACGACGATAGAAGAGAGTTCATCGAGACGTACAGCTCAAATTTTAAGTTTCTCAATTTACTAGAAGCTGAGTTTTATCATGTTGTACACGAGAAGAAAATAAACATGCAAAAGCCAAAGGGAAAGCAATAAAATCGCGTAAACTAATACAGCCTAGCAATGTAGCTTGCTTAAGGAAAATTTGAAAACAAGAGGGAACTGTCTGCCGTCACAGACGGTTGACGACAGAGTCAAGAAACATTGTCGTTAGGCGGATACTTCGCATAAGATGACATAAACACACGCTGGGAAAACTCTTTTGAGATCGGTACGATCCGTAAGAGGATTTTCGGCGCACAGTAAAGCGAACAATGGTTTCAAGAAACCTTGCTACGGCCCCGACACAGTGAATAATAAAAAATCCGAACAACAAGACAAAAGATAAATATTCTCATCTAGATGGTAATATTAAGAAAGAAGAAGAAGAGAGAAGAAGATTACAAGAAGATTACGCTAAAGATTACAAGCTGGAAACACAGTGGAGAAAAAAGAATACATGAGAAAGTGCGTTTCTGCGCACTTTTTTCTGTGCTATCGTTCTTGTTTCTTTTTTCTTCGGGAAAATTTTGTACGTCTCAGCGATACGGCGGAATAAAGTTACGGCGCCGCGATGTTTTCCGGAGGAAGTTCCAATATATTAAGGAGAAGTACGGCAATGTATTAAGGAAAGAAAGAGAAGTGCTGTAATCTTCCTCGAAATTGCACGTCGCTCGTAGAGCGTGGAAAATACATTTCGTTGCAATTCTTAATTTGATCAAAAAATCAGGGGTAAGTCGGTAATCCTGTTTACAACATTGCAATAAAAAAAAAAAAAAAACTAATAACAAATAAACCTTTTCCATGAAATTATAGTATTGACAAGAATACCTATAGAGATCAATCTGCCTCATCTGATTGTTTAAGTATTTTCTTCCGATGAGAGAAACTGCTTCCTGCAGTTTGCTAAGCGTTCCCTTGATTGTTATATAAGTGCAAATTCACACCGGACGAGATTAATTTTCCTTGGAGACTGATTCGCAATTAGAATCGAAACGATGATGCCTACGGGACACCCTAAATGTTTACACATGATAATAGCCTAACCAACTTATGGTAGATTATCAGCTACGATGTTAAGAGGTTACCTGAATAGTTTCAGTAGTGCAGGAACACATGATGCAACTATGCATACGATTTGCATTCGTGGACGATGTATTTACATAATGCATTATGTATATTATGCAACGTAGCAGCGAGTATATGAGTACATAGCGCCTGGAGATATACGATAATAATGCCCATTTCGATCGTGTGCTTTATTTCTCCCAAGAGCTCCCGCGCAGGATTTCCCGCGGCAGATATTGACAGCCGATGGAAAACATCGCGTCACTGCTGTCGCATACACATAGAATGTGAAAAAATCTATCTACCATCATAATATTTGTGTGTGTGTGTATATATATATATATATATATATATATATATATATATGTATATCTGTGCATGGTTTTTTACTCCTTTCAAACTGAAGTTTTCTCTGGTAAGCGTTGCTTGAAGTGTCGCGACAAAAATAACACAAATAGTTTGTGTTATTTACCCTACACAGGTCGTTTGAAATATTTCATTGAATATTATCATTTCTGTGATTTGTAATGGTAAAATTATTCGTGATGCTCCGTTAATGCATGCACACACACACATACAGCAAAACACTTATAAATATACGCCGCTATTCTCTTCTTCATTTTTCTTTATTTACATTTGACATTTATGTATCCTAAAGTTAAGCATAGTGCTAATTTGTTTCCTAGCGGCGCGTAGCGGCGAGTTAAACTTTCACACATAAACCACAAATGCCTCATTTAGCGTACATTAGCGTGTACTAAAGACCTTAAAGGCTAGTAAATTTACAAAAGCAATGGAAGATGTAATAAAAACTGCGAAAAGACCTTGTGAAAAGTGCTCTTTCAGATGCTATTTCACCCCTTGTCACAAGCTTCGTGCTAGGGTTCTTTTCACCTTATATATTCTTTCTCTACTCTTTTTATCTAGTCACATAGTCTTTTCACAAGACAGTATGAACAAATGTTGGTCATTCGACGAGAAAAGCGATTAAAACGCAAGAATATCTATTTCTTTCAGCGTGACACAAATAGCTATTGTTTCTCGACGAAGAAACTGTAATTTATTATACGAAGAAGCAAAAAAATCGCTATCAATTCAGAGATAGAAGATCGTCAAATTAGAGTTACAAATTAGAAGAGAGAGAGAAAGAGAGAGAGAGAGAGAGAGAGAGGGAGAGAAAGAGAAAAACTGAATAAATAAAAGTAAATTACACATATTAACTTTTGCCGCTTCTTGTCTGTACATCAATAGATGGAATTTCGAATTGCCATTTAAGCGTCATGCCAACACAGACTGCTGAGAGTGGTGGAAGAAATTTGCAGTTTTGTCATTTGTTTCTGCGCAAATTTCCGTCGCGCAAACTTTGAACCGCGTTTTCAGAGTCTTCGCTGGAAAGTTGAGAAATTCTCATTAGGAAGGCGGCGCTCGTTTGAATCGTTTTATTGTTCTATTCCAACAAAGATCGCCTCCGGCTGTCTGTGTCGGTAGAAAAGTGCGATTTTCGCGTTCAGTACTCGAGTGTATTTTTCGATTCTCTTCTCTCTCAAAAATGGCAATGGAACGATATGAATATCGAGACAAATCTTTGAAAGTCGAAATAACGATAAACGATATTGCTATAGCGACTTGATTTGCCAGTCTTGCAAATTCATTACAAAACACAACGACAACATGGCGATTTCAAATATCTTTGATCGCGCGATGTTTTTGTTAATTAAAAAAAATGTAATCGATGAATATTATAGCAAAATTCGGAATATAATTTCATTTAATTTGAAAATGTTCTATGAAACGCACGCCTTATGGCTGCGTAAAGATTATCTAGTGTATCGAAAATTATAAACTTTTATTTTTTTATAAATTATAAACTTTTTATTTTTTTATAATAGACGAGAAATAATAGCATATTTGAAATCACGATTGCGAAAATAAAACATTAAAAACTTTTTACTGCAAAATGTTCAATATAACGGAATTAAACCAATATCATTGTTAGCTAAATCTACAAATAATTGTTTTACGCAGTATTAAATTATTGCTTTCCCGTCAAAGCCATATTCGCAAGTGATAAACAGCATATTGGGTGCTTACACAGTATTTATAGTTATAACCTCTCGCGGAACAGTTGATCGCATCCAATAACAATACTCGTGCACAAACCGCGATAAAATTCCACGATAACTCGCTTGTCGTAGTCAACCAGCAAATCCTGTTGCCACTCTCCAATAAGGAAAAGCTTTCTCGAGTTAATGTTCTTCTCTTTCCTATTTGAGAAATAATAGTTCACTTACTGTTGCTTCCTATAAAGTTTTCATTCTTACATTCTCCTTCCCGTGTTATCCTACACTTTTACGTTACTGTCTCTCATCTGCCGTTACCCCTTTCTGTGAAGTACGTGAGTAACTCGATGGAGCGAAAAGGTGTTCCGCCATTGGCTGTAGTAGCTTCGCACGAAGTTAGAACCGACGAGACGATAAATTCAATAAGACAAAAGCGCACTCTTGGGACATTGGCACAGCAAAGGGTTCCCTCGCGCTATATTGCGCCGACTAATGTTGCAGGGGTTGCGTGCGCGACAACACTCTTAAGATCCCGCCAGACCAACTCCCAGGAAGATGCCGAATAAAGAAGATAAATACGATAATCTCCTCGAGCGCGTACGAGGTAAAAGTGGCGAACCGTGTTTTGCGAGGACATCACACTCTGTGTCGTCTCGAGAATAAATCCGTTGTCACGAAGCAATGTTCTACAAACGAGGACGATATCAGCGAGGGATGCGTCTAAAGATAAATTGTTCAACAGTAACATTCTTATCCTATTTGTATTTCTTTGGTAAAGTTAAACAGGTCAATGAAAATCAGATTTGTAAAATTATTTGCATTGTCGCGTAAGTTGCATAATATAGTTTTGTGCGGAAAGCACTAATAACTCAATCTCCAATGTTATTTTACACATAAACAATAACAACGTTGTCAAAATTCCATTATAAATGTTTTTCAAGATAAAAAATCTTATTAGGACTTAGAAGATTTTGAGAAAAAAAACAAATGCCCTTGGAAATGACAATGTTTTATGGCAACGTAAAGAGGGTGTATTGGATTATACAGAAAAATGGAGCAAAGTAGAAAATAAGATATCGCCTGCTTTTATGTGGGTTCGTTTATTGTTAGGTCACATGGTAGATAAATCTAGACTCTACTTTCCGAAACGCGAAATCCGTGTACAGGTTCTTGCGTCCACACATATCTCAAAAACGCGTTCTCACATACCTTGCTCGCAAAGAAATGCTGCGCATCCACCGAAGGATTCCTTGATTTATCGTCTAGAGAAGTTTCTCTCTCACTTTTAAAATAACGTACAATTGTGCAGACTTTAAACAACCCATTATAAACTAATTGTACTTTTATAAAGTGTAAAATATTTCGGTGATAGATGTCATCCTTATGTGATCAGTAAATGTTGCACGCTGAATGTTGTGCTCAGTCGAATCGCATACCAATACTTTTTTTCGATGTAAATATTTATTAAAAGGAGATACTTTTTTTGTATTTTTTATATGTCGGTTGTTAAATTGTGACAGGTAAAAAAAGAATTCTCATACTATCGCCGAACAATCTGCAACGTAAAAATATACTGTAACTATTTTTAGAAGATTCATAGACGTGACAAAAGCGCGTGACATTCTGGTTTATGGTGAATGCAAACTATGGTGTATTTCGACTTGCGTTGGAGTGCCGACATCGTATGGTATGCGGCATGCGAACTACTGTGGTATTGTTTTCATTGGCACGATCGTAATTCCATTCCATTATCTCGTCCTCGCCACTCGTGCTACTCGGTTTTGCGAAAGAGAATTGAAGCTGAGACTACGGTTCCGTTTACAATACGTTACACATTAACTGTCCAAGGTGAAGAATATCTTGCAGTTTCATTTTATCGCTCTCTCTTATAGTATAATATACATATAGATCCTTTCTTTTCGAAATCACGCTGTTGTTTTTTATTAAAAATAATTCTTTTGTTTCTAATCTCTTTACTGCTTCCTCTAGTCTTTATTGCTTTACTGCTTTTTATCTGATGCACGTAAAGATAAAAAAAACTTTGATTTTTTTTTAACATCTCAAAGTCGTTTAGTATAAGTTGAAATTTCCTACTTTCTGACTGTCATCCCATTCGGTGTCCAATGTCGGTGCATGGATTCCCGCGCTTGTGGGATCTCACCGTCGTGTTTCAGTCGAGATAATCGAATTCCATGCGTGACTCCAGCCAATCGCGCAGAGATTTGTGCGATTCGCACGAACGACCACGTGAAATTCTGTCACGAAGGAAGAAGAGAGAGAGAGAGAGAGAGAGAGAAAGAGAGAAAGAGCGAAGAAGCCGACATAATCTGGAGTAGGTATAGAACGTATAGAATCGAGTTCACAAGCCGCTGAGTATCACCCTAACGCGCGCGGTCCCTGAGAAAGCATTTCCATTTCGACGCATATAACCTTTGCGAGCATATAACCTTTTACACGTCAAAGAGCGCACGGCATTCTCTGATTTCCGTGAATTCGTCTTACAATCGGCTCGCATCTCTCTGCATATAATCCGATATCGGAGCGACCTGTGTTCTTTTGAACGTAGAGTATAAAACGAATTCCGTGAAGCTCCTTCTAACACCGGCAAAGAATTTCTCATTTGAAAGACGTTACCCGAGATTTTTATCTTAGATTAGACTCTTATTACAAGTTTTATCTAATTTTTGAAAGAAATTAGAATGTGTGAGAAATGATGATTAAACAGTTTTTGTTGACGTTTGCTTGATTTGATTTCATATCTTCGTCTTTTAAATCGCAGAAAGATGAAGAAAATACGTGTTTAACTTTTGCATTAACATTCAGCAGATGATTGTCAATTATATTTCTCGTCACTTTTTTTATCCAGAAAGTAATCAGAAACAGCTTTCCTCCATTTGCTACTCGCAAGTCGAAACATATCTGTTCGGTCGATGTCATCGACAGGAGAAAAAGGACAGTAACCTCCGTCTGCATCGATATAGCCTCGTTACTTAACTTCCACGAAGAATAGTCCGCCCCGTGCAGACCTCGTTCTGCTTTCTGATCTTCTTCCGGTTGGTAAATCACAAAAGCTCGACCGATCGAACAGCCCACTCTTTAAAGGCGCTTCGTTTCGCGCGTTTATTCACCCTTTACATTGTTGGCTGCTTCTCCTTTAGCACCATGTTTTCCCGTCCAGTTATCTCCCGTAGTTGTTCATTTCATTCCCGTTTTGCGCTTTTCCCGTTTTGTTTTTTTTTTCGCTTTGCAAAGTAAAAGTTGTAGCAACAGTAGTTTGCACTTTGCAATGCTTTTTACCATTTTTATGAATTAAAGTGACTTTATCTGACAAAGTTTAGATTTGTGAGATGTACTTGATTTATCTTGACTTTAACATATAAATGTTATAATCTCTTTATGCTTTTACAAACATATTAAGTATTATACTTAAAATATATTAGATTTTCCACTAAATTACTTAATGTGTCTTCTGTGTACTACAGAGATATATATATTTTATATATATATGTATATATTTTCAAGACAGATATATCTGTATCGTATAAACTTTGAAAGAGTATTTTCGTGCTGTAAGTTAAATGTAACCATGAAAAAACAAGTTGCGCTCGATGATACTCCAACATATCGATTTTCCCAATATGCCTTGAATCGTCCTTTGTTGCACACAAGTCGTCTCAGAAACAATGCAAAAAATATGCGAGGAAAAAAATATCAGCGTGGATGAATGTGCGGATAATAAACAATGTAACAGTATATGAGAGATAGGATTTCAGTGAATCCAATCAAGATTATAATGAAACACTGGCAGCGCCGCTCCAGCATTTCGCAGTGAATATCGTACGACCAAGAAATACGAGTCCAGTTAAATAACGCATGACAACATTGAAATAAAATCGCGATAGTTTATCACAAATTTGCGCAACGTTTACAGCCCTGTGAAATCATTCGCGCTGTCGCGACAAGCAAGGCGTGCAAAATTCGAAGGGTAAACTAATCGCACGTCAAACCGAACATTTTTGTGTGTGTATGTTTATCTTGTGAAATATAAACCGCGTGCGGTTCATGCAAGGTCGCGCTCGATATATACCGTTGGTGCAGCTCAACGTTTTGTGCAATTTCTGACAGGAGTCCCCGCACACTCCCTGATGATACACGATCTCGCAAAAACGACCGTTTCCGTCGTTTCGTTTATTCCTGCTGGGAATAGCTGAGAAAATTTCTTTGCAGAGACGAATTGTAAGCACCACCTACCTAAGTCCGCAGATAATTTCGCGTTTTACTGCACTACTCCCATATTATTCTGCTACCATTCTATCCGGAGTTACACACATTTTCTATTTACGTTTGCGGAAAAATTGTCATAATATACTATCTGAAACTTGGAACATATATATTTTCAAAACTTCTGACGCAATGATTCAGCGTTGCAATTAATGTGATACTACTACTATTAGAAATAAAAAATTCAATAACAAGAAATATTATAAATGCAACATGGACCAACTGATTAAAGAAGATGATAGAAATAAGATACAGCAATTCACGAGAGATATATTAAAATATTATTTTTGTATTTATTCTACGTTCTATTGCGAGTAAAACAATGATCAATAAAAAAAATAAATAAAATATCAGATTTTTGCATCTCTGTGCTACAAGCACGGAATTCATTCATATGCTACTTCGTGATAATTTTGTGCAAAATGTAAATATTCTAAATTTTCGAGATTAAACTTGTGGAAATTATGCCGAAATTATTCAATCTGTAATTAAAATTTCTTCTGTATAAATGACTTTTTGCGATGCGTTTCGGGAAAGTTCTTGTTACAATAAGCACACATTCCAGTTCTCTGTCAGACATCAAATATTTTCGCCCAAAATCCAGCCAGCTCTGTCTCTGCGCGCAACTAATATTGGACTACACGATTTGCGCACACGGACAACTCGTGCTTATACACGAAGTCCTTCCCTCGAGTCCCTAAGAGAACTTTACAAGTGATACATGTGAATGTAATGTAAGACACTTTCGCCTAAGCTCTGACCAGTCATGAAGTCCGTACGTGCAGCTTATCTGGAACAATCTCAAGACAGTTATCTCCAACTTAGCGTGCAAAATTCGTTTCCAAGTTGTACACTGCTTTCCGATTTGCAAAGCACGTCGCGTCCATTGTTACGAAATGCTGTGTTGTATACCGACTATTGCTGCTCAGGTACGAAACTCCTGTTGTAATTCTATGTTGATGAGACTGGCGGTTGATTATCTACTGTCGCCTATTGTCCTTAGTGATAGATCAACGTGCCGCATCATTGGTCACATTTATCAATTATGACAAACTTCCACGCATCGAACAAATAATAACCAAGTGTGCATATTTCTAACACTGTTTCCATTATATTTGCGTATATAGTCAAATGTGTGTTGTCATCTTACTTTCTTTACTTAATCTGCATAAAATTAATCATAAATAAATTGTATTCTTCATTTTTAAAGAGAAAATTTGTTTGTTGTTCATCGTAAATAATTTTTATCTCCATACAGAATATTCTAGTTATACAAAAGTCCTTTCTATATTATATTGAAATATTTCACAGTTCGCGTCTGGTAACATTTCTATTGTTTCTGGATAAAGGCCACATTTTGTTGAGCGCGAACGAAGACTCCATTGTGGCGGGATCGACGTGCTACATCGCAACGATTATGTGTGCTGAGATGAAGGATCTTACAAAAGAGTCTCGGAAAAGGAAGCATTCCGTTAAAGCACTCACTTTTGAAACGACGCATGAAACTATACTAAACAATCGTCGCCGTCGATGAAGTTGTGTATATACTGTTGTTATTCTATCGAGAAACCAAGTTTTATCGTTTTCTTCATCGCACCTAATAAAATAAATTCTCTAGCGATTTTTGTTATTTATTTACCTGTCAACAAACAGCACATGTAAAACTTTACGTTTCTGATATATTTTACTTATTATCCTATCGTTTATAAAATTCTTAAACAATACAAAAATTTGCTATCGAGTTACTTAAAATTGCTTTTCGGAAATGTGTGTGTTCTTCCAATAGCAAAATGTGAATTCTGAATTTACATCCACACATGCTCCAAAAGTGGTTTTGTATAAATTTATTATACCAAATCACCAATCACTATTCATTCAATGGATTGGTATAAATCGCACATCTAACGACGTGTGAAAGAATGATATAATTGCTGAAATTCAAAAGGAAGCCTTTTTTTACAGTATAAAAATACGTGACGTGGCCGATAGTTTGTAAAACGCGACCTTTCTGCATAATCGATACGCATGTGCAGCCAACGCAAAAAATGCGCATTTCTGTGCGTTCGAAAAACCGTTCCCGTCCGTGTTTGCCTCTAAAAACGAAGTTGCTGAAAAAGCCAGTAATATGCAGTTTATCGTAAAAACGCTTTTCGAATACGCTTACAGTCGATGCGCACAAACCAGTTAAGGTACACCATCGATTGCATACGGCACTGACGTAGCATAACGACATATATATACACGAGTTACAGGAATGCATAATATATTACACATATATCCTTTGACATCGTTCATATCGATTGGTATTGCAAACTGTAACGTGACGCACTTATATTTTCTGTTGTTCTATCCTTTTAAAAAAAAATGTTTATCTTTTTAATCAAAATATTGTTATGATACATAATATAAGTATTTAACCGAAGCTTTCAAAAATCACTATACAAGTATAAAATGTATTTAATGCAATTTACACTTTTGCGGCAAAACAGATTAAAAGACAATTTTATGCTCAATTATAACTAAAAACTTCATACGGAGTTAAATAAAAAATACCGATAATATACAAATCCAAGTTACAACTTTCTGACTCACTGATCTGATTTCGCGTTTATTATTATAGTCTCTGACTTGTCTTGCGAAATCTGCACTTTTGCGTGCCAAAACGAAGAAATTGATGTAGAATTGTGACACACTTTTATCTTCAGAATTATAGATATTTTTCTGCTGATCCGTCAATAATCAGAGTTGGGGAATCGCGAACTGTCTGCCTGTAGAATAAAGCTTGAAATAAAAAAGAAATACGGTGACTTTTTTAAAGAAAGCTGTCGTGGCAACTCGAGCGAGAGTATTGTGGCGATAGTATTTTTGCTTCTAAGCGCGGAAGACGCGCAGGTTTTTATGAGTTCTGTGTGAAAGCAGCTTAACAGAAAATCGGTTGAAATACTTAGAGTTGTCAACTAAGATGGCAAACCAAGCAAGATAGAACAACCACCGCTTTACTTAGTGCGTTGTCACATTGTTTTATTCTATAAGATAATTTTACATGATTATAAATGTAATTTAATTTATTATAGATATGTATGCATACTAAACGTTTTCCTAAATATTTATATATTTTTCTTCCAATCAAAACAAAATTATTATATATACAATTATTATTATACATATTTATCTTTGAAGAAATTTAATCTGACACATTGCGACCAAACAGAAGACATATTGTTTCTGTTATTGATTTTTTCCTCCGTGTTTTTTTGCAGTACCATATGGACTATTGGAAACACAGCTTGCAGCAACGTGTTCTGTTAAAATATTCATTTGTGTGTTTCATAATAAAATAAAACAAGCAAACTGACAAAATTTGAATATAAATATTAAAGTAACGACTATTACGTGTAACTGTAAAAAAAAGAAAAAACAAAAAAGATAAATATAACACATTATATCAATATAATAACACTTTGTTGTGTTATTTTATTTATTGTGAGCGCAATTAATTTTTTATATAAATCTTAAACTTAAAATAATATTAAAGCACTCACACGAGAAGAATACATTATGCGAAGTCGTCAATTAATTACTTATTATACTGTAAATAAAACAACACAATAACATTTTAATCCTTTTTGACTGGAAACGGAATTTGAAGAGAGTAGAAGTGCCGCAAAGTTTCGCGTCTTAATTGCATCCTTAATTAAGGAGCTTCTGTTTACGCGCAAGCTGGAATGTTCTTCGCCTATTCTTCACCATGAAACACGAAGATTTAAAAGTCATCTGATCTCCATCGAGATTCGCTCCCGGCGTTCCTTGAACGTGATTCGTTTAAATGAATTTCCACCACCTAATTAAAGAGCTATGGCATCCTTGACGGAAATCTTCAATGAAACCATCATATTACAATGTAAATCAATTTTCCAAAGCAAATAAAAATATTCCACAATTCTGCAGTCTCTAATAACTTTTATATAAAGTACAAATGTTAAAAATACCATAAATATGTTATATAATAAACATATTTGTTGATACAGATATAATTCAAAAACTTATTTTTTACAAGTTCTTATTCTAACGTTAACGCGAGTTTTATAAAACGCGTGTTCTCCGGTAAATATAATATAAATATACTCAGTAAATATGTAGCCATAAATATTTTTATATTAGACATATCACTATAGAAAAATATTTAACAACGTTATATGTGTAAAACAAGAACATAGCATTAAATACAGTTAATAAAGCGGGGATGTAATATTTCTACTGGGATCTTCACAAAGTCCTATGTGGGAAATAGGTTGAAAGAAATAAATATTCCCTCCTGGATTTGTTTGTCATAGTTTACGCAGCGATGGTCTAAACACACAGTTCAGAGAGGAGAATGCTTTATGAATTTAATATTACTCAATTTCATTTGAAATGTTTGTTTGTAGTTTATCTAATATTGTCTCTCTTATGACTATAGACAAATGTGTATCGCTGCTAACAGTGAATTTATGTTTAATCTCTCGACGTTTATTACCACAGAGAATATGTTTTGCACTTAAAATCTACAAACAGAAGCATAAATTGAGGTGAATCGAGGCGTTTGTCGGCTTTGGTTTCAGTGTTGCCCAAAGCCTCCGTTAATCCTATAGATTAGACATAGGAATAATCTCATCCTTAATGGAAACGGGTCTTTGGCATGTAGCGTTTCAGAGAATGAATTAATCGCGAATTCGCGGCGTAAAACGCGTTAATCTAGAATGGATATTTCTCGCTTCGGTACTTCACGCAGACGTACACCGTTCTGGAGAACTCTAATTCTCTGGTTTCGAGATCCAATTAAACTTAATCATTTTAATCATCTTGCAGAGCCACGATTTTAATGTTCAATCACTTGGGCTCTTTCACGCGCCGAGAGTTCGAGTTCTTGAAGAGAAGATCAATGTAGAGCCTCTCAAAGCTTTTCACGTACGAAAAACCGACCGTGCAATTCATTTCACATTTCTCTTGCGTCATTATCAATTTCACGAGGTGGAAAGCGCTGCGCACTCGACGAGTTTTTGCAACTTCCTACATAACCTTTTAAAAAATTAATTGGTCTAACCAAATTGGCTCTTGTTGATCTTTGAACTCGAATACATCAATGTGTAAAAGAAGTAGTAAAAAGTAATTTATTAAAGAAAACGCGCCCTTACTTACTCTCTTTTCAAGAGTTCTTATACAATCTCTATATGTAGAGATTCCGTAACTAACTAAAGACAATTAAGGAAATTAAATAAAATGATAAAATATAAGTATATTGAATTTCTCAACAAAATATTTAAATTTTACTTAATTAAATATTTTTCTTCAGTAAGTTGAGACTTGACTTGATATTCTAATTAGGTATCAAGTAAAATTCAGGTTAATAATAATTTATATAAACTTTAACAATATTGTGGATAAACTTTATACAAGTTTACAATGTATCTGTTTTTTTTATGTTAATACAACATTTAGTAATTTTTCTAAAACATTATATTCTCTAACTTATTATATATATTTTATTGCTATTATTATCTATTTGTTTATTACTATTATTATTTTTTTACTTTAAAAAGGAACTAATATTATCCAGAAATGGTCGATATAAAATCTCTATCAATACACAATCGTATAGTGAAGTTTACGAACTCGATATGTCTTACATCAGGAATATATCTGTTTTATTCGCTTCTCGCGAAATCGCAGATACATGTTCGCGCGCGATGGTTGATAGTACAGAGATTTTATCTGCCAATCTGTCCGTTGTAGTGTTATAACGTAATGGGTTCGTGACCGTCGGCAGTCTGAAAGATCTGGTATCCTTATGAAAACGGAAATGGAAGTTGCGATCCCAGAGAAGATTCGCGACATGACAGAATGTCAGCGCTTGTCAAAAAATAACCAAGCAATATTTCCTGTCAGCGGAATATATACAGTTTCGTTTCTCGTACAAGTTTTGCGCTATAAAGAATCGACGGGAAAAACTTGTCTCGTTTAAATTTATGTTGCAGGTGATTGCCCAATCTGACAAGGGTCACTCGCCTTTCGCCCTGATACCTATTCGATTAGTCATTTGAATAAATTGAACGTGATCTGGTTTTCTGACGCGATACATTTCCGATAGCATTCACGTTAGTCCGTATATCACTATCATATGTTGTTTCTTTTTCAAAACTGTTATCTTTGTAATATTTTTCAATCAAATTAAAATTAAGTCTTACTGCTAATATCTTTTAATATTTTATAATAAACGCTATTTTAAACAAATTTTACACTTAAACAAACGTTGAAACATTTCAAGTCTAAATTAATGAAGTAAAAGTAGTGCTCTTTTACAATTAAGTAAATGTCTGCGATTAAATATGAAAAGATATCGATCTGAGAAATGCACAGAACGTTAAAAGGTCACGAAATAATAATTTCATATTCAGCCGACGAACCTCTGAAATATTTCGTACCATTGATATTCCTACAGTACGAGCCAATTCCATTACGAAGGCGACGTGCTTTTTGCCGTTGCGTAAGAAGCGCGAGCGCACAGATCCAGACAGGGCAAATTGCACCATTGCTGCCCTGGCTTTTTCCTGTGGCGCATCTAACGACCGGAACGCCGGCTGGTACAGATCGAACTTTTTTCGCTAGCGGCGGCTTTTCGTTGAGAGGACGAAAACCATAGAGAGGATAGGCTGGAAAGTCCTCGGTGTGCACTGTTGGCACGACAGCAACATTGGCACTTGTATTCGAGATAAAAGCGACCTTGGCCTCTTGGCACGAGATTCCGGGCGGGTAGGTGTTTGCCGCACCCACTCTACACGGTCGTGTCGCACCTATCGATATATACGTGCTCTACGGTTGCGTCATCGCGCGAGTGCGGTGTGGCGGACTTCTGATAAGTCCGGCTTGCATGGCACTTTTCTACTGGCAACCGGAACACGCGTAGAAAGTTTCTTGTGGAAAGTTTTTCACAAAAGTAAACAGAATACAGAGGCATAGTTTATAATTTTAATAATATGCATATGTTGCACTTGACAAAAGTTAGTCTTAAAAATAGATGTTCTTAACGTAAACTACTTCTATGTATAAAATCATTGTATCTATTTACTTCAAAACAAAGAAAGAAAGAGATAAAAATAGAAAGATACAATTACTATTAAATTGAAAAAGATCTTTTTAAAATCAATTATTTCTGCCTTCAACGTAATTAAAATGATTCTCGACATTAATAATGAAAGACGAGTTCAACGTTAAGATTGCAGAAAGACTTTTTTTTCCAATGCTGAAAAGAAGGAGAAAGATAAACGATGTTTTTCTTCGAGCAGTTCTTTTTACACAGGCAATTATAACATAGAGTACTTTGTTATTCTGTTTTATAATCGACATCAATCTATTTTGCTTCTTTAATAATCATGTTGCCACTTTATATGTATGTGAGCTACATCTCGCGAAAGCCTTTGGAACACTTAAAATACTTCAGATAAAGAGTTTTCTCTACGCTTCGTTTATGGAAATAGCTCACTAGTATACATATCCTCTTTTTATGTAAAAGATATTTGGTCCTCAGAAGCGCACAAGTGCGCTTTCCGATAAGATTTCCAAAGCCGGCTCTCTCTAACGAAGTTGTCATGTGCTTTTATATATCAAATTAACATACTAACTTTGTTACGGAAACTTTTATTTTCCGTAAATAACAATTTTAACATGGTCAAACATTACTGAGTAATAAGTCTGGCAGTTGTTTGACAACTTTAGTTCAAATAGATGTATGTATCTATGTACGTATGTGCATATTACGATCATTAAAGAAATATATATTTATGTAAAGATTTAACGTATCCAAAACCAAGGATAAAATTGATCTATATAAAATAACTACGTGAATTGTTTTATTTTATAGAAATTTTATACACATGTAAATGTTACTTAATTATGCACATTACAAAATTATGCACATTATAAAAAGAGTTGTAATGTTATGTATTATTAAAAGTTATTGAAATAATTTATCTTAAATGTTTTAAGAGCATTAAGACACGACATTTAAAACTTTTTGAAATTACCTATAAGAAAATTGTTCTCAGAAGAACAAAAGAAAGAGGTCATTGACGTCTAAAATTGGAAAAGTTTTATAATCTATCTTTCTTTAAAACTCCGAAATGCGTTTCTACCATTTCATTTTATTTACGTGTATAAAAGCGATTACGTAACGTACGTTAACACGTTTTGTTATCCTCTTCTACGTTTATAATTTATTTTATTGCTTATTGCGGCTTTCGCACCGCCATTTATCCTTACTGCAACGCTGTAGTAAACGGTTAAAACACGCTGGAATCATATTCCTGATTTATCAAGCCCATAAAAACCCGAAGCTTTCAACAGGATCCCAAGAGAATTTCCGACTCGTCCTAGATAAGCCTTGCTCCTAAAAACTTAAACCCACGAGGAAGACAATGAACTTCCTGGGTGTCGTTAGAGTCGGTAGTATGCGCCGGAAGGGATTTTCAGAGATAAGTTGTCCGAACATAGTGGCGCTGCGAGCTGATTTTCCAAGACAGGACGAGACGAGAGTCATCGTACCGTAGACTATATTATGCAATTTCTCACGGAAAATTCTCGCACCGAAATCTGCATTGCGCGCCGCGTTAATCGAGCGATAGCGAAAATGAGCGTCTCATCACGAAACAAAAAAAAAAAAAAAAACAATTTTCCACCGAGGAACCAATTACAACGACTCGCGGACCGGGTACGAAATTAATGTGATCAATGTAAAACGCGCAAGTTCGTTGACCCGTAAAATGTAAATCAGTTACGTAACGAATAAGGTAAAAGTTTCGCGGATAATGAACATCTAACGAAGAGTGGATTCAGAAACGAGTTGAGGCAAGGAGAAAAACAGGAGCATAAAGTAGTGATGCCTTTTTTTCGCAATTTCTTGCGAAAACTTTACAGCACCGTGAAAGTTCCAGTGTGGAAGCTTGACGGCTATGTCGGCCGACGGCGCGTCATTTTTTGCGATAACCTCATGCGAAAGAGTTACTGAGGACTTTCCTCTTCCGTCTACATTTTTCCGCAAACGACACCCGGTAGACCGGTCTAAATGCGCATTCGTAAAGAAATTTTCTAGTGGAAATTTTTACTACGTTAAAACGTATAAAACGAAGATGAAAACATTTATCACGGCAAATAATATTCGCGTAAATCGCAAATATTAAACCAAAATAGAACGTCCAAGTTACAGTGATGAACAACAAAGTTGTTATTTACGAAAAAAAAAATTATTCTAGTCCGTGCATGATTTTATACGCAGATTTAACATGACATACATCAGACATGCACAGATTTAACATTCATTTCTATTTTCCATTTTTCTTATACAGTTTGTTCCGTCTTGCTCTCTTTGTCTCTCTGCTTTTCCTTCGCTACTATTTCATTCTTTATTACTCTGTTTCATCTGATTTCTTCCTATCTGCCTCATTTCTGCGGATCCCTAAGTTTTATCTTTGCATTTTGCGCGAGTCGTCAGATTCCACGAGAATATTCTTCAAAATTCCAAATACGACAGAACTGCTTGTGTCGTGACAGCAAAACAAAATAAAAACAGCAAAATGTACTCTATGTAACAAAAGAAAAAACGTAAAATAACAAAGGTTAGAAAATTACATCTCGTGAGAAAAAATAGGCGCATCGCGGGCGAATCTGTTTGCATTAAAAAGAAGAGAAATAAACCACAAAAATATAACATCTAAAGACGTTTAAATATTACACATTCTCTTCTGTCAAAAAAGAATATATTTTCTATAGAGAATGTACGTCGTGAAACAAAAGAAAATCCCGAACTATATGCTTCCTACTACTCGCTGCTTGTTCTTCCAATAATAACGAGAGAGTTCGATAAAGTTCTTCAAACAGAAATATTTCTCTGCACAATGTCTGCCATAACTTTTTTCATCGAGTCATGAAAAACAAAGAAAACTGAAGGAAAACAAAGAATATAATTAACATTCTCTTCTTTTTGTTATTAAAAAGTATAGCTCATATAGGTTTCCAATAACGCTTCATAAGATAAAAGTTGCTTTTTAGTGCAAACAATCAAACTATGCGACTTTATTTAGTACAACAATAAAATTACCTGTTACCTGTGTGTTGTAAAACAAATAACAATAAAAGTTATTTAAAATATTACTCTTTATATTTTATGTAAATTGTTCAATTTAACATACTGCAATTGGCTTATTGTGCAACTTTGTTTTTAAAAACTTTTTAATTTATTCAAATAAATTTTTTCAAATGTACTATAATCAAAATTTAATGAAAAGAAATAAGATTAAGTAAAATAAACCCTTATTGTTTACATTTAAAATGTACTTTTGCACAAATATTACAATATTAATATTAATATTGTTGTTTTCTTCAAAGATTTTTGAAAAAGACAATAGTTTTTTATTATCCGCATTTTGTAAGCTACAAATGTTACACACAATGTTAAACACAATGCAATGAGTGTGCCAGGAACACCTGTGTGAATAATAGTGAGAAAACCGTAAACTACAATATTATATTATGAAATGCTTTTCACGTAACTGGTATAATGTCGACGCGCCGTTTGCAAATGTTTTCCGTCGTTTATTTTTGCACATGTAACTGGAATGGTATATCTCTTTGTTTTTTTATCGCTCTATTATGCGATATTATTCATAGCTGAGAAAGTCAATTTAGCCAATTTGTGCACAATTATGAAGTATTTTCCTGCGTAAATGTGCCAAAAGAAAAAGAGAATAAAAACAAATTTCACATGCATATAACATGTTTAAAGTAATGTAATTCAGCATAAGTGTGTTTATATCGATAATTTTACACATAGTCATTAAAAAAAAAAGATTATAACATCTAAAACTTTTGCTAGATACACTTGAAACTCAATTCGAACAATCAATGTAATATTAAAATGATGTTTGGAAAAAGCGCGAGCAGTTTTCATATTTTCTAGAATTCTCATGAATATAAAATCTGAAAATATATAATGATTTGTAAAGCACTACTTATGATATATTATTCTACACTTGCAAAAATATTATATATTCCGTATTGTACTTGCAGACAACTTGAAAAGGACAACTACACAATGCGAAGAGAATTTAAAACGATCGAGAAAAATCCTTCTCGGCTGTTTTTGCACTTGGCAATGTTCAATATTTTACGCTATTTTTGTGCTACACATACGCATAATATTTTTTACAATATCTATTAATTAACAGATTTTGATTTTTGGTCTTTTCCACTTCTTTCTTCGTTTTTTTCCCCGTTCAAAGTAAACGAATGAAATCCAAAAAGTGGCAAGGCATATTCTTGTTTTTCGATTCGCTAACAAATTTCGAGTTCCGCGCGTTTTTCACCTTTTTGGATATATATAGCCGCAATAGCTGCATGTGCACTTGACATGATATCGTCTGCATCTTCCAAGAATCTGTGTTGTTTCAGCGAACAGTGCGAAACAAAAATGTCTAGCAGTTTATGAAGTAAATATTTGGGAATTTCTTTTGCATGAACTAAAACTGCGCACATAAAATGTTTGCAATATTTTTCTGTTTCTTAAAAGAAGCAAGTTGCATACAAACCTGAATAATAACGTTGTAGCTTCTAAATATATGTATATACTCTCTTTTCTGTTGTGCAAATTTTATTTTACAAATACACATCTCGATGACAATCTGATAAATATTGCACAAAAATATTCGATGTCTTTATGTTTTTGTTATCGATTCATCAAAGATTTCTGCCAGTATTCAAAACCCACTCAAATCAAGGTGCCTACTTTATAACCATTAGTTATGTCAATTCCATGCTCGACATCACTTATCAGTTCTCTTTTTTTTACTTCCATTTTATTTCTTTTCGAGATATCCGGCGACACTTAGCCGCCTCGGACACGATATCGCTTTTACTTCCATAGTGACCGGAGAATCGCTGATCGCACTTCTCGAGCTAAAGCAAAACTTTTCTTTCTTACTTGAATAGTTGTACCAGTAACTGAGAGCCCGATGATCGATGTTATCTTACCGCGCGACTTTAATTCTCTGAAGCCTGAATTACGAAGTACAGTGACTTTTAAACAATTGCCAAACACCGTTACGCTAAAGCTGCTTAACTTTTAGAACTTCTGATTGTATAGTCTCAAATATATAATATTTAAAAAACCCTAAATATGTGTGTAATTTAATAAATTTAATATTTACATTATAAAAATTTCTTTTCTGTCTGCAGAATGAAATACGTTAACAAAATTGCTTGTATTCGAGAGTCGCACAATTCATTGTATCACATTATAATTTGTTGCTTTCTCTCTCTTTCTCTTTCTTGTTTCTCACCTGATGTTATTAACGTTACTATTTCTCAGAAGAACGCTCGAGCTGAAAAGCTGCGAGTGCGCGAGCGTCACAGGAAATTCGAATCCTAGAATTGTTGTGTTTCATAGCTAAAACAGCGGAAACAATCCCGCCGGATTTGCAGGGTTTAAAGGGTTATTCCAAGGTCTCTCGGGTGTGTGACGCAACGGTCGCAACCGACGCAGCTGTGGACTACTAGAGAATACAACCGACAGGGGACGCGAGATTTCCTTCCTTCTTGTAGTTACGCCTACCGGTTAGGGAAAGGACATTTGCGGAGTGGATTGCTGCAAATTGCATTAGCATCGAGATGTTTATATACGTCATATAGAACGGATTGTGTTAATTAAACAGTTGCAAGTAGAAAAGTGGTTCAAAACAATTAATATTAATTGAGAAGGAGCGTGTGTCTCATTGTACTAAGGATGTTTCTAAACATTCGACAAAAAACGTAATTAGTATATTTTTTTACATTGTTATATTATTGTTCGTTTAGATAAATATAAATATATTGCACATTAAAGAACTGCATTGCTTTAATTGAGTTAATTAATTAATTAGGTTAATTAATTTAACATAAAATGTTTTTTTCTAAAAAAGTATTTTGTTTTTAATGTCAAAATTTAGAATACTTAGTCACTAATAACTTATGCATTATCCGACAAACTAATGATAACAAGTAGTTAATAGGTTAATATCTTTGGTGCATAATCACCTTGACTTTCATCATATGCTGAAAGTCCTTAAGTGGATTGAGCATGTGAGTTATTATGATAAAGTTCACGGCATTTACTACTACCGTCGCCGGGGCTCACTGGTCTCGCGGCTTAAATGTAAAGGCTGCGAACATGGAGTTCCGAGATCGAATCCGCAAATAGGAATTTTTTCCGAGAGTTCTTTTTGAGTTGATCGGTTAATTTGGCGAAGTGAATCAATAATTAATTCGGGTATTCAATAATTAATTCGAATGTATTGCTATCTCCGCTCCTACCCAACGCAGAAAGAAGTAGGATCCCACTGTGTTTCATTAGTCCCAAAAATACGTTATACAGAAATGTCAGATAAAGGAAACTTATTAGAGTTTTCATTTTCCAAGAAAAGAATAATGTTTTTGCAAGTGCATAATAAATACTCAATAAATATTGCGAATTTTACACAATAGCGAATGATTTTTCTGTTCAAAGATTGAATGTTTTAGAATAAATCTACCTATTATTACTACATTTAAACATTATCAATGCAAGAAGAAATTTATCTAATATTTTGCTGTTTTTCCATACAAATTTAACAAGATAATTTTTATTCCGTTTAGAAAATAAAACTATTATTTCAGTTAAAGATTTATATTTAAGAAGCTTACAATTTTGAGATTGCTTTTAAAGCAAAAAACAAGATTTAAGAACAAAAATAGAACATAATAAGGTATGCAACTACTTTTAACAGCAAGAAAGTTAAATAAACATTTTGAGAAAGTTTTTCAAACTGTCATGCAAAACGATCTGCGAGAGTTGCTTAATTTTTTTGCCGTTATCGGCTGCAGCTGCACGGCTAACGTCACAGAATAAGCAGAACAAGTCCAATATTTCAGTTTTATTACGTGGACATTACTCTCTGCGTTTAATACTAATCCTACTAAAGCTTGCGCGTTCGTTGAGGGAAGTATATCTGGGTTATGCACCGACTTTCCGCAGCACTTTACTCACGCACGCGCGTACGCATGCACTTTACAACATTCGCATACCTATGAAGTTCATCGTAATCCTGTAGCTCTGCTTGTGCAAAATCATTAAGATGCGCAAGACACGTACGCGATGTACACAAATTACGATACATGACACGGTAATTCGCACGAGATATGCATGAACATCCGAAAGACCTATATAAATCTTTCATCTAACAATCGTATTATGTTACATTCTTATAGCTGTGATTATATATTCGTAGTTACGTGAAAGATGTTCAAAGTTTTGCACACTTATTGAATATACATATTCCATAGTTTTTTTTGTAAGCGGAAAGAAAAAAACTTTGAAAATATGTATCTTTCCTTTGCTTCAAATCAAATAGATATTGGAAAACCCGCTTGAAATATGCAGGATGTTCATAATTGAGAACGTATTACATTTCAATTTTTTATAATATTGGCCCGGTATGATAAATATTATTTTATTTATCGCACATGTTTATTACTTATTAAAAAACAATGTCCGGAAAATATGACAAATAAAAAACAACTTGATCGACATGTTCGATAATAAAAGTTTCTGTTTTCTTACAAAAAAACTATAATGTGTAGATAAAATAATAATAATTTAATTTTCTATTTGTAGTCCAACTTCTTAATATTTTTCCTTTAATTTAATTTTCTGAAGCACGTGCGCAAGAACATTTAAATACATTCGTATGAAATGTTTTTATAGCAAAGTACGTAACTTATTATTCGAACACTTATAGATAGTTCGGCTCGATACAACACATAATAAAAAAATGCGCGAAAAGATAAATGCATTTACATCCTCATTTCGAACACGCGAACGTCTCGCAGGTGCATAAATGCAGGCGCGCATCCACGCAGAGAACGCACGTGTTCGATGTAAATGAGGATATGCACGTATGAATATATGCTCGCACGCTTTGCATACTAATGCGTCAAATGTGCTCCTGTTTGCATAGTATTTTATTTCGATAGAATACACACACGGCAGTATTTTACATTCCGACACTCTATCTATAATATGTAACTGGAACTTTTGTAGGCGTTCACGCGAGTCAAAAGTCACGGTAAGAGACGAGACATCAGTAGTCATGCGCGCGCGAAAGCTCATAACCGTAACTGATTATATCGAAGTTCCGTGGATCGTCGGCAAGCCTCTTGCAACTCGACCAACTTTCGCTTGTTCTACGTAATGGCGCGGAAAATTGGATCATCACCAGACATTAAAACTAGAACTGCTCGCACTAAGGATCGATAAACGGTCTTTTACCACTTACATTGGTACAACCAAACATCTCACATTGCCTTTGTGGCAAAATTATTTTTTTTATTCATAGTTTTTATCGTTATCTAAAGAGAGTTATTGTATTTTTGGTGTATTAATTAAAAATTGCGAAAAATTGAACGGAAACAATGTATAAATAGATAAAAGTTAATATTAAAAATTTTTCTTGTTAAAAACGCGCCAATTTATTTTAACGTTTCGATATTAACATATAAATGTAAAAAATTTATCATCTAATAAAATGCAGATATAACTGGATTTTAGAGAAGTACGCGCTGAATATCAGCATTATTCAAAATGAGGAATTACTCCGGCATCATCTATCATACCAAGTGACAAGCTTACACCTCGCCAACTTGACGACGTACATTTACCGAGACGCGCTATTTGATTGCGTTCATTCACGTATTTTTCACACAGACGCAAACTTAGTTGCGAATTCAAAGTTATCCATTAAGTTGTACTTTCGGCTTAAGAGTAACGATCGTATGCCGCATTTGTTCATGTACTTGTTATGTATGAGCTGCAAATAGTATACGACATAACGAAAGCGAAGTACACAGAATTTTGCGATGAGAAAGTGCTACTTAATTTTCGACGTGCTTCCGCAACAAATTAATGCATGTTATATAGCATCGTTATTATTAATAAAGCTTTAATAAAACTTAAATAAAGTTTTTCTTTATAACAATAATGAGTTCGTATAAATTTTCAAAAAATATCTAAAAAGCGATAAAATAACTTCAAAAATAACTTTAAAATCATCTTTAACGACGTTAAGAATAGCAACTAAGAAAATTTAGTAATGAATATGTTGTATTTTCGCAAATATATTGTAAATTAATATGGTGTTGAAAAAAATATATATATATCCCGACCTATCATCACTTAAACGCGGTTATAGATTGTTCTTCTCTCGGCCGATATCTCTTTTAGGATCTCGTGCATGTGGGAGTGTGTCCGTTCCAGAAAGCCGATCGCGCACACGAACGCACCGGCTAATGGAATTGCTCTCTTGACGTACACTTCACCGCCCGACAAGCACGCGCGCGGCGATATTTCTCGGTACTTAATAGTCTTCAACGACGGAAGCCGTTTGTTTCCCTCGCCGTTGCGCTTCTTTACCTATCGTACTTTGTGCACTTTATTTGCTTTCTCGTATTCCCTTATGCTTTCTTTCTCTCATCCCCTTAAAACGGGGAATACACGAGATTCTTCTCTTGACGTGCCGTCATTTACCAGCGCCGCCGTGTAATTATGATCAGAAAAAGTAAAAACCTTCCAATGTTCAGATTCAGCCTACCGGCTTAGCGGCGAATTATGTCTCTCCACCTCCGTTGCAATTAGCTTAGCGTTACAGAAGTGAGATGAAAATGGGAATTAAAAGATATTCAAGTTTTATGTAAGTAGGTTTGCAGACACTGTGCCAGACTATTTGAAAACGCACGCCATTTTTTAAAGATGAGAGTAATAAGTTTAGTGCAATTACATAATCACGAAGTGAACATCTTTCAAAAACTTCTACAAAATATATTTCAGAAACAAAATATATTTTAGAAACATCAAGATAACTCATTTTATCTTTAAATCACGTGGATTTATTCGATTTCTTTCTTATCTTACAAAAGTATTATTAAACATTCTTTTCCGTGCTATGTCATTCCGATTAAAATGCGTTCATATTAGAACCGAAAGCTCTCTTCGTTTTTTTTCTCCCCCATATATTCTTCTTCCCGTGAGTTTCTGACATTTGTTTCTCGTGACACATTTGTGCCTCGAGCTAAGTAGTAATCCCAGATTATAGTCTTACTGTTTCACAAATAACGGGAGATGATGCTTCGCATAATTATAACGCGTCAACACAGTTCAATTCAATCCGACGTTCAATTTCGATACTTTTCTTGTGTGTTGCGTGTTTTTTCGAATCATCAGAATTTCTTTTATGCCGCGCCATCGCCGTTCTCGATTCTCAATATGATCGGCGTCTCCGTTCACAGCCGAACGGTCCCGTGCAAGTAGACGGGGGAAATTGAGAAGAAAAAAAAGAAAAACCGAAGGTTATCGCGAAAAGCTGGATGCAGATCGCAGAGCCGTCTTCCAGTTCGATAAGCCGGTGGAAAAATTTCGATTTGCGAGTGACGTGTGAGCGATATCGGAGAGCTTCATAAAGTGACGCGTCTTCTCTCCTTGTAATATCAGACGTATAATCTGTCACAGTGTCGCGAAGTGCTCCTGCCTAGATAGAACGCGATCTCATCGTGATCTTGAGAGCGAGCAGACACTGCCGTCGCCGTCATCTTCGCACGCCGAATTTCAAAGTACTCGAGCCGACGATCCAGGCCAAAATAAAATAGCAACATAAGCCATTCGCTTCTCTGACGTCAACGTGACACAGAAACCTTACGATCCTCGTCACCTTCAGAATGTTTCCACGGTCGTAGCAAAACACGAAACAAGCCACGGAGTCTTGCGACGACGATAAATTCTCGTTTGTGCGCGCACTCACGCTCCCATGTCAGATCGAGCAATAAATTTGTCGTGTCGCTCAACGTTGTCACTCTACGGCGCGGCAACGTGCCGTATAACTATAGTTCAAGACATTGACTTCATGATCCGATTTCATCGCGCCAACGAAGACTATGCAAAATTCAATCTTCGATGCGGCGGCAAGCCGTCTGATGACATTATATGCTTTTCGTTTAATCCTGCCAGCAGGATGATCGATATTCTCGTAACGTTGGCCACTGCTGCTGAGTGGCCATGGAAATTGCCAGACACTCGTCAGATACTGTGTGTGTCGAATCTTTTGCTTTAATTTAATTATTCAGACAAAATATATACTTTTTCATTGAAGCACTTAAATATTACAAATACACACGTTCTAATGTGACGTCTTGAGTACACACGTTCTTAAAGCATTTTTGAATACATATGGTCCGATGTGATTCTTGAGCACATTTTTGAATTTCTCAAAATATTTTCAGAAAATAGCGGAGTTATTTTTCTAAGCGAAGAAAATGAAGATCTATCTAACTGAGTTTCCAAGTGGGAAATAATATTTAAATGTTAAAAATCGCGCGAACGTTCTGACGGAAACTATAAAAATACTTGCATCTGTTAGGATCTAAGTGCACACGCTTCTGTAGTTAACGAGAAAATAAATAGAAACGTCGAAGTCTAACAAAATTTTGTTTGTTCGCAAAATATGACCTTCTACAGAAAGAAATAAGTCTCCCGGGTAAAGAGTCATTCGTTTCACAGTATCGCACATAAATCTCGACGCGTACAGTGAAGAGTTATGCACATCAAATTATCAGCGCGCCGACATCACGAAAATTCGTACATCAAGATCGACCGTTTAAGATAAATCGAGCAGTCAAAACTTTGAGGCACAAATCCCGTAATCGTAAAACCCGAAATTGGAAACGCAGCTCATTCGTTTCCCGCTCTAATACCCGCTTTCTTTTTCAATCCTCTTGAGCGAATTTTCACAACGCATTTCGATTTCACAGAGCACTGGTAACGATATCGCTAGCGCTTCCTCTGGCTCTACATATATCAAGCTTAACGAAATTTTATTTCTCCCATATAGAAACGCCTCGATAATCCGCGACTCTCACATAGATAACGAATACTTTGCTTAATATGTTCCTGTTCGTCGTCAAACTTCCTCCTCAGAGTTCTCGCTGCTCTCGCGAAGAGCACTCCGACTTCTTGACAAATTCTCTGAACTCCGAGCATTACCGCACGATTGGGTTATAGCGCAACACTATCTTGTTGCGTCAAATAACTCAAACGTCACACGTATATATGTATAAAGTTACTTGTAAGTTACATTTACAAAGTTTTATTACAAAGTAACATCTAGAACTTTATTAAATAGTATTAACGCGCGAGACCTGGTCAAAGATGATACTCCAATTTAACAAATTTGTTTGTTGATGTATATACAAGTTTTTCATTAAAAAGTAATATTTTAACAAATTAGATTTTAAAATGTTTTTAGACAGAAACAAATAAAATAAAGTGATATAAATTTTATATACCTAATTCTGCATACTCAAACTCTCTCTTTAATTTACTGGTTCAATGTATGTACGTGCTTGTTATAATTGTTCAATTATATTGAGATTATTAATCCTGTCAAAGTAAATTTCGTTTGTTGTAATATTGTCTTCTTTATATTGCAAAAGGTATGTCATTTCTTTTATAACGATTCTATTATTGGTATATAGGAAAAGCGAATTCCTTTTTCTTTCTCTCTTTTCTTTTTTTTTATTTTTTACAGCCCTCGCATCAAACGAGCGTTCTGTTACTACTGAACATTCGATTCCGTTTTCACCTGCATTCCCTCTTTCGATACAAATAGTAACATTGATCGAGTTAAAATTGGATAGGAAGGCAGATGTCAGGCAACAGAACAAAGCACAGACGAGAGAAAAAAGAAAGAAAAATAGTGGAAATTGGACCGCTTGCATTTGTGCAGTTATGCGAAACATCTCTCTGAGACACCAGTGTGTATTATAGTCTGGATATAATCTCGATTGCGAGCTGGATGGCGAGAGAACATTGACCGAAAGAAAGCAACACTGGCGCGCATGTAAAATGAGAGAAAGCGCAGATTGTCTCGGTTGTTGCACCGAATTAAAAGAGATATCTATTCATGAAGTTCAGACTTATCACACTCTCATTTTAATTTTGTACGTAGTATAACTGTAAATTACATAAAATTATTCAAACTTAAACAATTTTTTAAAAAATTTTGTAATATTTTTCCACGGAAGTACAAGAATATAAAAAATCTCTTTTTAAATGTTGTTTCTTCTTACAAAACTGTTATTTCTTTTTCTAATGTTGTTTTTTCTTACAAATTAATTTTTGACATTAAAATTATCAAAACTTTATCATTCTGGTTCTGAATAAATTTAAAAAATTACTAAAACTAAAAACTAAATTTGAGAATTTATAAAATGAGTTTCAACAAAAGTATGAATATCGTCTGCAGAGCATGTGTTCTCTCTCTCTCTCTCTCTCTCTCTCTCTTTCTCTCTCTCTCTCTGATTTGATACAGGCGAGATTTTTACCTTTTCACAGTCAAATGCAATTTTAACTATGGTAGAATGCTTTTAAGCATACACGGCCACAACGAGGCAGCTGTAAAAGATAGAATTTCTATACGGAAACGCAATTAGAAGAGTTTTTGGTCAAAGAGCACATATGTCATCAAATGCTTTTCATTCTTGTTCTTTTTATTATAAGTGCGAAAAACTTTTGCTTTCAGTCTTTAATTATTATACCATTCAGAGAAGCAGATGTATTAAATGATACAGTTCTGACATTAAAAAAAAAGACAGTAATTATTCGAGTATAAGTATCTATACGTAACATTCTATATTTCTTATTTTTATATTATAATACTGTACAAATATAATATAAAATATAAAATTAAAGATATAGTTTATATGTGTGTAACATTATTCATATTTTTGATATGTCCACGAGAATAAAATATTAAAAAATATAACTCACGTAAAAACACTTTAAGTTAACAAAACTCTAAAACTTTCTTTTATTTCGTGATCAATATTTTTTTTAACTTTTTAATTCTAGCTACTCCGATGATTGATCAATACAAGTTTTTCTGTAAATTATTCTAATAATAATTATTCTAAATCTTTGTTCAAAGTGTAAATTTTCTATTTTTCAAACTATAACAAGTAACTATAACAACGTAGAAACTCGAACATTTATGACCAAAAGGTCTTAAGAAAGGTAATTTACTTAAAGAACAAGTTGTGCACTGTATTTAAAACAAGATACACCCCAGAATTTATGACACTTCTGCGATAGCGGAAAGTTTTATCGTGAACAAGAGAAACAATTTATTTAGAATACTTACTTAGAACTGATTATACAAATCTCGTAATTCTATTTTTAAATTTATATAAGCAATAAAATAAATATTTTAGTAATAAATATTTACTATAAAAATAAAATTAGAACATAAATTTACATTATTTCTGAAGTTGGGCAATAATCTGATTAACAATAACACATTTACTGATATTTTATAAAATCATTTAAATGCGCTTATTCTACGCTTGTACTGCAAGTCGATTGTCTACGTTATATATGTTATATGCTGGAATTGATCCATGCTTAACAGCTAGAATGCTAATGTTAAAATTCTAGATGTAGCCACAACACACGTGGCGCATTGAATGCTGATTATTGTAAAGTTAATGCACGTAATATGTTAGATAGCAGTTATGAACGTATGTAAGTGAGCAAAACTTTATTACACGTTTTCTCTTTTTTTTAGTTAATTGGAGAAACAAAAGTGCCACTTCAATTCAAGCGTCTAGTTTGAGTAAAACGGATTATGATCTACGACTTTTCGAAGAGTGAACGTTTGAATAATATGAATATGAAACAAGTTAACTGAATGAATAAAAATCTTGGAAGCACGAGATTTAATATTGGATGGAATTAAAATTATTCATTCAAAAAACAGATTGTTATAATTTGGAATATTGATATCCGCTCTTGATATTACATTCAACTAATACTTCGTCTTACTTATAATTTAAAGTAATAAAGATATATGTATTTTTGAAAGCTATATGATCTAATATAATAATAGATTGTGTTTATTTTATATAGGAACAACTTGATATATTTAAATCTCTTACAGAAATTTATTATTGATATGATCACAGTAATATTTATATTTTGAGTATTAAAATCACTGTTAAACAGTGCGTTTATTATTCAAAATAAGTATTATTGTGACCGTCAGTAATAAATTTCTATAAGGGATATTATCATATAAACAGAAATAGTAATCTGATAATAATTAATAATTTGATAAGTAATAATACTCATATATTTAATAATAATTAGTAGTTATTTGTAAATATAATAGCAATGTTATACTCTAAATTTATACAATTATTGTTATTTAATGTGTTATATATATGTTTATACACATCTGAGAATTTAAAACCATAAAATTTAAGAACATAAGAGCATTCTTTTTTGAAAACATAAGAAAAATGCACAGATAATCAAAATTGTGCCATAAAATTAATAAATGTCAACGATATTTGTTTCACCAAGCTGATCAGCAAAAAATCATCATTTATATCTGTAAAACGTCGGCGAGTAGAATGTATTGTATAATTCGACGTGGAGCAATCTGAAACGTGTCGTATATGAGTCATGGTGAGTCGAATGCAGTGATGGCAACATCTGCGGTAGAAAGCGACAAATTCCAGCTTCCGGTACACTCACGCGTGTCTTCCGTGAAACAAACATCGCGCGAAGCAACACTGCAAACAACAAGGAAGTTTATAGGATCTACTGTCCAACTTTTCGTCACTCTGAGTACAGCATTTCGGTGCATTTTCGATATTGACTGTTGTTAGAGTTGAATTGTGCAGAGCATCAGAGAAGAGAATTAGTATGTGTGTAAGGCAGAAAGAAAGAGAGAGAGAGAGAGAGAGAGAGAGAACTATGCTTGTGCCAAACTCTCGCAAAAGTTTGGAAGATCCGTTCCGTCAGGAAGAACTAAGAGATAATGAAGAGATTAGAGTTGATACCATTCAAAATATATTCTACTATAATTGCAAAAAACTTTAAAAACATATAAGAGTGAAATTGTATTTATAAAAATAAAGATAAGATTGAGGAAGAACTACTTACTGAGTAAATATGTATGAAAAAAACTCAAGACAGACAAGACCAGATAGATAAATTATATATCTATAAATACAATTTATTATATAATTTTTTACATTCTTCGATTTATAAAGAAACACGACACTGACTGATCATAAAACTATTTTATGCAACGCAATACTGATACGTTCGTAAAGTTGAGTGCAGTTGTTCAAATTTATTGACTTTCCTCTTAACTTTGACTTCGACACGAAACCGGTTCTCCTCTGAGAAATGCTTGTAAATTTTAAATGCAAAGCGCCGTGAAAGCACTTTGTGGGAATGTGTGCGCCTTTGCTAAGTTCTCCCAACGGATGGTCACGTGAAAATATTTCGGGGATGAAATTCTATATAAAATGCAGGTCTGTCTCCTAAGCGTCGAATTAAGCCCACGAGAATAAATATTTATTCTGGCCTTGAGTATTTTATTCCTGCAAGTTTACGCGAACTCTTACCAAATTGAATCCTTAGGGTTTAATTTTCCGTATAATTTTTATCACAAACCCTATTCTTTCCTTTCATTACTTTGTTCTCTGTATCCTTTTTGTTCTGCACGACCAACACATATTTCAATTTTACGTTACAACCACTATGTACCAGCTACGTAAAATAATACCAACTATTGTTGAATATAGAAAAATATTAATCTCACAGTCTCAAGCGATAAATAGTCTTGTTTATTTTTTAAAATATAAAATGTACATTGTACCGTGTAAAAAACGCAAAATACTCCTCGCAGAAAAATTCAATTTGATTGAAATAAAGTTACAATTCAATAATTCTTCACAATATGTTTTATCTTCATTCTATATATTTATTAGTTTTATATGGCATTGACAAATAAGTACGTACCATATAAAACACTGCATTTCCATTTATTTTCTTATTTACACAATAAATGATTTATTTTGGAAGTCGGTAATCTCCAAATGTTGTTTATGTTTTGATTATATACGTGGCAGGCAATTAAACGTATGAAACCTATATCGTGCGATGATGTGAAGTGAATACGGTGCTTCTATTTGCTCTCGGTTGAGCCACCTATCAAGTGAGGATTAAGTCTTCGAACAAGTTTCTGGATTGGAAAATTTTTTTGGGTCTCTATTTACTTGGCGAGTGTACGTATCAGATCGTTTAATTAAAATTTCTCAGCCGAGAAACGAGATTCAGCAGGACCAGCGAATCACAAGCTAAATGGACAAATGGTTTTCGTGACCCATAAAAGCCGGAGTTTGAATTTCCGATTATCCAATAGGCCAAGACTAGAGTGATACTTCACAAGAAATTGGATTTTTCACACTGTAGAGACAAATATTGTATCTCGCATACTTTCAATGCAGTAAAATTACAAAATTTTCCTAGTAAAAGCTCCATTTAATCTGTAAATGCAAACAAAAAATTATAAATTCTTTCTCTTTCTTACTTTTACCATAAAAAAAAAAAAAAAACAAATAGATACACTTCAAATCTTTTGTTAATCTTGATTAATAACAGCAATTAATTACATACAAAATAGTTTCCGCAAAAATAAAGAGTTTTGCATTTAATTTCTCTCTACGTAACAGTGAGATATTCTGCAAAATGTACGGCCGACATGTCCTCGCATCAGGAAAAGGCACGAATAGGGAAATGCTTCATGGACATTCCGAGCATTTCCGTTTTTCATAACTCTTTGAAGCATTTTAAGCGGAAGCAGAATCCTCTTGACAAGTGCCCCGGCTCTGGATATCGTTTGCGACTTACTGCGACGTACTCCGCACTTGCACGTGTACCACATTTAGCCTCAATTCTTTCGCAGAACGTGACAAGTAACTAACAACGTCCTCTTTTTGTGAAGAACGGATATCCACAATGAACGAGGTTGAAGGGATGCACAGTATCAAGTAACACGCCGCGAGTTGGCGGGCGGAAACGATCTAGCCCGAATATAGCTCCCCATACGGGCGTCAACGTCGAACGCGAAGACGCGGTTGGATAGTCTTTACAAGGACGAGGAAATCAGAAAAAGGAAACGACGTGAGTTCTATCGGCGTCGAGCTTTCACGTTGGATTTCCGAAGCGGAAAACTAAGGCGGAAAAGGCGCCGAGTCCGGCGCGAGGAAAGCAAGGATGCGAGTATGTATACTCAAAAGGTAGAAAGGGAATAAAGGGAACATTCACCGCATGGCTTATTCTAAAAAGAACATCGCTCTTGATATTATTGCAAGCTTGTCTTTTCTTTGAGATCTTGAGTAACATTAAAATGACACATTAATAAAAATACAAAGAAAAAAACATATCTATATGAAAAAGTCGACCAAAATCGTTTGTTCATTTGTAGCATGATAACAAAGTAAAAGAATATATATAAATAACATGTGAATATATATATATATATATAATATGTGATTGTTATTATTTCTTGCTGAGAATATCTTCTGTTTATTCTCTTTCTTTGAAAAAACGTTGTTCTTGTGGAGTGATATTACCTTCATAAAATCCGCTTTACGATACACGACTGTGTAAGTACGCCGTGGAATCGTGCAACCAGGTTGTTTCACACAGATCCCGCGTAAACAAAATTGCGTCACGTCGGCAATATTTACGTGATAGGGATTTTACTTTAGATTGGGACGCTTGCCGGACGTCAGTCGATCGAATCTCTTCGCACGTTCCGATGCTTTTCGAGATAATCGAGAAGCGTTCACGGTTTCGGCCGCTTTTGTTCGATGTAGCAAATGCCGCGCGCCGTGGGCTCGTAAATTCAGCGTTTCAATTTCAATTTCGCGATTTATTTACTTAAAGGCGCATGCACATATATATATATATGCGGATTATCAAAAAAAAAGACAAGAGAGCCGCGAAAATTGAGTTTCGGTCAATGTTTGCGCGCAAATTTGATTTTCATTCTACGATGTTAATAGCCAGCTCGGACAAAGAGACCGAACGAACGAGAAAATTGATCGGTAACAGTATTCAAATAGATAGAAAGCGCAACAACATTCATTGCTTTTTTCTCATTCAATTCACAATTTTCTAAATTAACGCTCAGACTCGCACACGCTATGACCGCAAAGGTTTCATCGATTATAGTTTTTAGCTACCGCAGAGACTTGATGCGCATGAGTAGCTTTTTTATCAAAGTCAAAATTGCTGAAATTTTTAAAGTGTTAAATTGAAAAATGTCAGCATTCTTCACCGTTGCGTCACGAACACTTTTTCCCGTCAAATATGGAATATTGAGTGAAAATATATAGAGAGATAGTGGCGTAGAATTTTTGTGGCTACTGATAAATGGTTTGAAACTTGTTTTTCACTGATGGAATCAATTGTATGGCTTTCAATGTTTTCATGTTGGATATATGTAAATTTAATCTCTTGATTGCTTTAGTACCGTATCACTAATTTTAGTAAAACACATAACAGCATCAGGTGTATTGTAAATTAAATTTTAGATACTACTACAGTTTCTGATCAATAAGTACACAAGTTGTATATTTGAGTTTATATGTTGTATTTCGTGTAACTGACAGCAAATCGAATTTCATATTACGACCAAAATATTAACATTTTCTGTTTTAGAAATTCAATTCGATAGAGAGAGAAATCTTTACTATTAAAATTGTTTTTCTAGCAACTATACAACGCTGTACAATTTTTAATGATTGCGCGACTATTAAAAACTAAAATTTCTTGAATTTCGAAAACGACATTATTTAAAACAGTTACAGTAAAACTTTTTCATACGAAAAGTTTGCTATTGCGTTAGATTTCTTTGAGAATCACGAAGGTAAAGCGACGCGTTGAGAACGTATAAGCGTCTTCCCTCCCATATTGAGGACTTGTGAGAAGTTATTGAAGGATTCTTACCCTTCGAGCATCCTTAAGCGATGATACTTCCCGAAAAATCCCGCAGGAAAAGTATGTTCGATTTTAAAAGCGACTTCGCGCGCGCGTGCATGCTATCGCCAACTTTACGCTACGGATATAGTTACGTTATTGCTTTAAATTTTTCAGAAATCCGTTAACAATTTTACAGCGCGAGAATACTTAGTTAAAAGTTAAAGTACGTGTCCGCTAATAGTTAATATCTCGTTTATTATTAAAATGATAATTATGTTAATGTTTTTCTTGTAAACGATCAATCTGCGAAAAAAAAATACAACACGCCGCAATGACAGAACATTCTGCAGTGTCATAAAAGCCATAAAATTTCTTATAAAATCTCGTAACTCGTCTGTGAAAGCGTGAACTTATCAAACAAGGTTACAGCTGCTTTCATAGGAAAAGATAACTAGGTATAAGCCGAATTTACTACTGCTTAAACTTTAAAGAAGAGCACATTTCTCGTGTAAACTGGAGATTACCACACCAACGTAATAAATGATTTGTCGGAAATTTTCACATCTCATCTCGGAAATTAGAAAACTTTAATTACGAATTATGAGACATAAATCCATTCTTCGATATCAGAGTTTTGTATCAAGCATGATAATAGATTATTGAATTTTATTTAGTGATGGATAATTAATTTTCAATATTATTAAAATGTCGTGTGACGTTTAAGCATTTTTGTATGGCTTACTGTCTGCGTCGTTTAATCGATACATTGAATAATCCGGCAAATAATCTTCGTACATCTTCATAAAATACTTATTCAATATTACTATATAAAATTGCACACTAATAAACAAAAATAGTTTAGAATTTTTAGTCAATTGTTATATATCTACTCTTAATATTTAAAAATTATATATCTATTCTTTATGACGACAAAAAAATGTATTTACGATTGATTTTTATTTACAAAGCGTGTCCTGTATCTATAACATACAATAAACGTAAACACAACAACAGTTTATATGCTTTAAAATCAGTAACAAATCAAATGTACATTACATATGCATTGCAATGTGCCGAGATAACGCAATGCATTAGAGCGATACCAAAGACTAAGAATCTCAGCGCATATAAGTTAATTATGAATTATCATCCGCGCATAATTGCATAAAAACTACGAATGGTCTGACCCGTCGGAACCAGCACGGGTTTTACTACTGCAACGCTAAACACGGCCGATATATCCACGAATGTATATTCCGCTACCGTGGAATTTTAGCAAGGTAAACTGCGAGCTTGTTCACGCTCTACGAAATACTATGACGAGAGGCACTAATTAATAAGTAGCGCGATATATCGTGGCACATCGTCAATTTCGTAACTAAAAGAAGTGACGTTAATGCGTATCGTTGACTTTAAGAGTTCTCTCGCAATGTTTTGCAATGTTTTGCTCCTGATTATTAATGTATAAACAAATATTACAACACATAACATATACATAGTACATAATAGATGCGCACGAGATGAAACATGAGAAATGCTTTGATTATGTCCAAAAGAAAAAAGTAAAAATAGATAAGTGTGATTCATGTGCATATATTTTATATATAGATTAAAGAAAAACAATATAGATTTGTATATTCCACTACACTTCTAATTATGATTTCTAATCACTGTTAATTCATTTCTGATGGTTTTTCATTTCTGTTACTTTTTTTCTACATACAATCCTTTATTCCGAACTTTAAATTGATCAATAATGGTAAACCGAAGATTCCAGCAACTTAATTATCGGTAATCACAAAACAACTTAAGTCTCGCCGTACCTAAACCTACTTTGTATGAAGTTAGCCGGTTTTAGCGATGGTCGAACTAGTCGAAACTTTTCTAATTAGGCATTCAGGTGTGCCATCCCTACCTAGTCCTTCCGCATCGCATTAGTTCCGTAATTAGTTACATCAGGCCGGAAGAATTAACGAGCTTGCCAAGTTTCGCCGTGAAAAGCCGCGAAATGATATCGCACCCCGTAGCGTCGCGCGGTACATTGTCGCAGAGTGCACATAGCATCATGTCCGCGGGCAGAACTTTACGTAGAACATGTGAGTGAGTTTCTCAACAATATATCCACTACCAGTACAATATATCATACTTAACTCAGGGAGACCCGAAATGATAACCTGAATGCCTTATAAATAAAACAGTATTTATTTTCAAAGCAAAGCAACTGCATCCCCTGTCTTTCAGGTTTGTTACAACTAATTACACTGAAGTCTTGAAGTTGAGTGAAAAATAACCTTCCAGTTAATACTACCAAATATATTTGCGCAAACACTGTGTGTATGTGTGCGATTTTGTCTAATCTTTTAATCGCGTGCGCGCGTATAATAAAATCAGTGGAAAGGTTATAATTTTACACATATGCGTGTTTCTAGTAAACTAAAAACATACATGTATGTTAGTTTAATACTATATGTATATTATATATATTACATAGTAAAGTATATAAATAATATGTAAACATCATTAAAATTTTCTTCACAGATTGCGCCTTCCGTTTAACTGGCGTAGCATTTGCGCTTCTTTGAATGAGAGCTTTTTTATTTCCTTTTATCCATTTCTAATTGCTTGCATTCGCACCGCGCAGAAAAGGGATTTCACTAATTACTCTCATATTTCATCCCGTTGGTGCGAAATAAATCTTTGCACGCCCGTAAATTTCTGACCAAGAAAACAACTGCACCTTTATACATATAATAATAAAATCTTCAAAATAAAACACGCTAAGATAAATTAAAAATTGCATTGATAAAGTGTATTTGCTCAGTCCTTCAAAAAAAAAAAATTTATTCAACGCAATATCGTCGAGCACCTATGTATTTTCGCTCGGCGCGTTACCGCAAACTGCTGAAAGATAAAAACTTTACTGAAACCGTTCATAAAACCATTCATGATGCTTTTGTCAGTATTGTAACCACGATTACGACATGGACTAAGCCACAACAACCGACAAAAAAAAGTTAAAATCATTGTCGACGAATGACGCGCACTGTGACGCGGACATTTTTGCGGCAATCTCTTCCCATTTGAACTTTTGGAGGATATACTCGATTTAAGCGGGTGAACAGAAAAAAAAACGTCAGTTACGCCTCTCTGCTTCGGCTTTTATCTTGGCAATAGAAAACCGTTCGATGCAGCTCTGAGGATTAATTCCCCTAGTGTATTTTCAGAGAGAAATCCCCTCTATTTTCTCGATATATTTCTAAACTCTATGTCTATATTATAAATAAAATTCAGTGTATACACATATGACAATATATACGTAACTCTAACAAAATATAAAAGTCGTTTAAGAAAAAATTATGTAATAAAGTTTTATACAAGTTATAAAATAGTTTAAACTTCATATCGATTGATAAGTGTATATTCTGGAGTATATGACATCTTTCTGCACATACATATTGTAGGATATGGTGGATGATCGATGTAACTCGTGAATACGGGAAAAAGAGAATAATAACTTTATTATAAACAAACAATTACGCAATGCCGTTAGCCTTCGCGACCGATGTGCTCTTAGCTCTCTCTCTAGCCAAACTGACTTCTTCTCGCCCCCTCTCCGACATGCCGCGGCAGCGTTCGGCACTACTGTTGTTTTTTTTAAATTTGCTTATGTTCTACAATATAAGATATTTTTTTAAACAGTCATATTAGCAAATTAATCTACATGTTGAAAAAAATACATAGAAATAACTAATTTTTCTCTCTCTATTTTGCACGTACTTTAGCGTGCGCGCAAAGTTATCGTCCGAAATATTTTTCAAATACGCGTGCGTGTCGTTCGCAACCGGTATTGTGCTAATATTAAGCCCACATTAATCTTCGGGCTCGGTTATCGGTCGAAAAATGCGGCAAACGTGAGACAGCATATCCTTTCTCTTTAGCGGTTCATGCGCGAGAGCGTTATGAAAATGCGAGATCGATCTCGCCACTGAAACGCAATCCGAACACGTTAATTCGCAAGCCCATCTGCCGTGCGCAACTGACGTGTCGAGAATCAGATTATGTGAAATTTAATGAGCTTTCTCAGGGAGACTTAATGCAATTTGTCAGCGGATATTCCACGCGATTTGCATACTTCAGTTTTGGACGTGCCCAAACTCTCTGATAACACGGTAGCACTAATAATAGTAACTTACGATGATTGTTATCTTAAGTAAACTCCCTATGCAATTATTCATAAGAAATATTGTATGTATGCCGAATATATCAGAATACTATCAATCTCAGTTTTACAGCAGCTTTAATGAATATTTCATAATGTATGAAAATAAATAAATGTAATTTATTTAAATACCTAACGTTTCACAAAATATAAAAATATTTCTTACTCAACATAGCAAATTAATAATAGATATTAACATTGTGCGGAAAAATACTTGAAATTTATACTACGTTAAACGATTATTTCTAGACTGTGAAAGAACACACAAGTGTTTTCAAAGGTAAGTCCCAAACAATATGCTCTCACACTATATGTGTGAGAACATTCTGACACGTTTATCTCATCCCTTCACGCCATGCATCTAAAGAAGCGGGTGCATTTCCGTTCAAGCTTTGCTCGACCACTCGATATATTCCGTATCGATATTTTCGTGTGAGCTTAAGGCGAGTTTCCAGTTGGCAGCCACGTGCATTCACGCATGTCCAATTTCCGTCTGGTCCTCCCAAATGGAAATCTCGTTCTAAATCTTCGATATCCGGTGCTGCCAACAGTATTCAAAATAATAGGTGTAAAGCTATCTCATGCAAATCTTTGCTGACATCTTTGTTGGCAGTTCTGTGACATATTTTTGTATGCAATGAGACATTACATTAGTGTCCTACATTTCTTCGTGTAGTTGTTATACCATATATATATATGTGTGTGTGTATGTAATCATGAATTATATTTATCGAATAAAAAAATTAAATAAGTAAAATTGCAACAATTAATTATATTTAAACTTTCAATACAATATTGATTTCTATAGAAAATTCGACAGAATTTCGTAAGTAACAGAAAAAACGCAATGTCATTACATAATAATTAATTATATTACCGTGCGTCTCTTATTTCCGCTAGAGATATATTCGCGTTCGATAATTAGTTCATACATACGATTGAAAACGGTACTAATAACCCACTACCTAACCGGAGATAGATTAGTTTGAGCCTGACGTGTGAAATTGGATGATATGATTGCAGGAAAATCGTTTGCGTTACTTTATTGTTTTTCGAAATCTGTCACGAAATGTTTTACTACTCTCCAAGTTGAAATGTAACAAATTATTATGAAACATGGTCACAAAATGAAATATATTGTATTTTTGTGTGAATCAAGTACGAGTGTAAGAACAATGTAGAACTGAAGACTATTTCATTCCCTGTCATTTATATTCTGCGCGAATTCGAGCAAATTGCGAGATTGTTGAATCGCGAGAAATATTTGCGCTCACCAGAAACGAGGAAATGAAATTACGGAAAATGAATTACATTAAGTTGATTCGAAATTTTCGTTCGATGTAACGGACACGCAAATAAATAATCCGAAAAGTCAAACTTAAAGTTATATCCGAGTTTCCCGCAAATTCCAAGGGTTGTTAGATAAATTTAATTTCCGTTTGTTCACAGAATATTCGCATGAGAGGTATTTGTTCTCCTGCGGTCGCCGAATATACATAAGCGGATGAAGGAAGTGACGCAACGCGACACTCATCTATGTACATTGTTCCTGTCGTTTATTCGAGTCCTATACTCTGGCGGCAGTTTCGCAGATTTACGGCGACGTTGTCTTGCATTCCGTGTTGCAAACGCCGGTCGCGTGTAAGAAAGCTAGTATTCGACCTCACGTGGTAATGCTGCAACGAATACGCGAGCGCGCATTCTTGAGCCGCGTTCTCTTAATACTCAGGAACTTTGTCGGTTGCAGTTACGAAACCTTATACATGCCACGCGAGTTAACGGAGAACACCGGAAAATTTCTGTCGCCTTTGAGCATACGACGTGCGATGTGAAGCGCGCTCGCGACGGATATCGCGTGACTCGAGTGTAAAATGCACCATTTATGTCAGAGAAGTTAGTCGGGAGAATGCGTAAAATATCTTTTTCAGGTTTTATCAGACATTTATATTGGTAAATTTATACTAACGTTGATATATACTGCGCAAATACACGCGTTTATCCCGCATCTGGACAAATAACACTAATAATAAAACTGTTGTACATAAAAAATATAAATTTTCATATAAAGATTTGACACAAAAAAATGTACAACTGTTTTATAAAATGTAGTTTTAGAACTTAAAAAAAATATATATATATATAAAAAAACAAAACGTTCTATTTTTTGTTCACGCTCGTGTAATTCGGAAATAAAAACATAAAGTGTTATTTATTTGGAAAAAATTAAAATTTAACTTTTGTAACTTCAAAAGATTATTTAACGTTTTGTCATGACATTTTTTTAATATTTTTAATAGTTTTTATACTTTAACAAAAAAAATTAAATATTTGTCAGTTAAAGTTATAAGCGGGTACATTAGATCATGAAAAATGCAATAATACCACTGCACTGGCAGATTAATATCTCAACTTTAACCAATTTATAATCTAACACATCAAAAGTTTACGAGAAGAAACAGTTTTAACCGCTATTATCAAGTGCGAAAAATAACGAACTTTTCCATTGTTCGGAGTTGCTTCGGAAGGAAAGATGCCATGGTGGATAGAAGATCTCATTCTCCTTGTGCTTGAGATGACCTAGTTTCAAATCCTAGATTGCACGTTTGTGCTTCCTACTACGTTTACACATAAACCCCATCATGAAAACTTTAACTGAGTCTGTAATAAATAGCTGATGGCTAGTGTACAAAATAATTGTTTATATCTAAAAGAACAGCATAATTAATGTAGTTTCGTAGTTTGATAATAAAGACTTGCAATGTATTTTTCTCTTCAATCTACAAAAGTTTAAAGCAGTATGAGATATATAACAAACACAATTTTTAAAACAAAGACATTCTAGATTCTATAACTCTCTCGAAGTAATTCTATAAAAATTAAAATTAAAAAAAAAAAGAAACATTGAATTTCTGATGAATACATTGCATAAAATTTCTCGAAAAGAATCAGACAAACTACTGTCAAATTGCCCAAGAATAGAAGATGTCAAGATACTATGAATATGCAAAGACGAAGATATACGGCAGTGTATACATACACTTCTGTGTATACATACACAGAACGAAAGAACAAGGGGTTGATTATTTGAAAAATGAGATCTTGCGATTGTAGGTGAAGCTTTCTCACGATTCTTTGTGCGAAGCATTGACATATGCATTTCTGTTCATCTTGCCCTGTTTACGTCCTTCTCTTATATCGCATTCGCTTCAAACGTAACACAAGCGGTATAATAATAAAAAAAAAAACTCGCTCTTCTCTCTTCTCTTCATTATTCGAACTCGTCAGAAACGTGACACTTCACGTGCACACGGCAGATAGAACGGAATTGATTTCTCCCAACGTGCCGCCAAGTGCGTGTTGCGCGAAGTATTATTGATTATTGGTAACTTCGCTCGTTTCATTTACTCTCAGCGAGTGCATTAAAGTGTTCGGATATTTGCTCAGCGTGGTTGCGGAATCGCGGCGGGCAGTAACACGATGAGAGCCGATTAAAGCAGTTACCACGACGATGTGCGATCACGAGGGATGGCGAGAAAAGCCCTGGCGCGTAATTCAGTTTAACAGTACGAGAGAAATAATTGACGTATCTCTATCCTTTCTTCATTGCGTTTCTTGTGGGATAGTGCGAAATAGAAATAGATCGAGAATTTACGCGAACATTGCGAAATACATGATATCGTTTTGTGACGCAGAAGCTAAAGTATAAAACAAGTAATTCTTTTACTTTTTTTTACTGTGGTTTTATTGGTTTTATCAAGGATATTTATGTGTCTGCTTGAAAAACGATTTATCACCGTATCTCAAGTTTAACTGATGATCATTTCTCTTAATAAAAACTCGAAAGTAATTATATATCGCTTGTGCTGGAACGAAAGAAGATAAAAGCACAGTCGCCTCGTGATGAAAATGTTCTTAATACCACGATAGCCAATAAATCCACCGCGCGCCGAGGGAAAAATATATTTTCACGTTCGTGCACGTAACATTCGACAAATTCCCTTCGACATTCGCGAAATTCTGATGTAAACTTAATCTCGCAATCCGCAAAGCGAGTAATAAAAATACAATTTGCAGTCATAAAAAATCAGCATGTGAGAAAATTAGGTGTTATCGGCAAAGCGTTATTTGTATTTGAAATGAGTCCGCGAGCGATAGAGACAACGAGAATGTTGGAACTTGAGTAGCAACTCTGATACACTACATGTAGCGAAAGATGGACAGGAGAGAAAATATAGAAAATGTCAAGGTTTGTTGTCACGGCAGATTTTAGCGACCGAGAAATCCGATGCTTTGCAAAGACACAAAAATCGAAGGAGAGTCAAGTATGAAGACAATATCGTCGTGATGTCTTTGAAGTCGTGACGTTGTTAGAAATACGTCCTGTTTTGAAAACACGCGTAATATAATTTAAGAGACACGTAACTGCAAAATGCGTGTTGAATATGATCGCTGAATTGTTTTGTTTTAATCACATTTATATTATTATCAAACTTATTTTTTCACATATCGAGTTTTTTATTTTTAACACTTTTATCAGGAGCAAGCTATAAATACAACTGAATATATTGCGCAAGCTATAGCTTGCTTCAGCTATTTTACAAACAACACTGGCTGCAATTCACAAAGTAGACGTCGCGTTGCGTCTTCTTTCAGGCATAATTTATAATAGCACAGGATTGTAACAAAACAAGTGAAGGAGAGACAAATAGAGCGTGTACATATATATATATATATATATATATATATAGCAAGCTTCTTCACGTCTGTAACGTGAAAACATGTTGATATCTAAACATTTCGCAACAATTAACTACTTTACGCTTGCGTATTTGCTGAAAGAGGGGGGGGGTGGAAAGTTTCATATAAATGTGTATACATGCTTCAAGTTTATTTATTTCTATTACTGCAAAGGAAACTTTAATTAAAGAGATTTGTCGCGTTTTTTCCAGCGCTAAGAAAATACGTGTTTCCGCGGCTATATTAACCGACGCTTTTGTCGCAAAAATAAAGTAGCGGGCCCTTAAGCACAAGTAGCCATTAAAGTTCTTTTAAAATTGAAAGAGAAGACTGAAGAGAAATAAATAATTATTTTTGCAGAGCTGTACAGAACGGCGTGTCAAACTTTCAAAGCTTATCTCGCGAAGTACTGCGCAAACTTTTGTGAGTAAATGCATAAGAACATTTAAAGATAACAAGAACTGCGAAAATAATGAAGCAAATTTTCTCGAATTTTGTCGCGGCGACTATCTCCAGTAAAAACAGATCTTTTCATTAACCTAAAATACTCTCAAATATACAATCTGGATAGTATTATTACGTAAAGCAAGAAAAAAAATAAGTTTGTATATCGTTATATGTATATTTTCAGAATTTTTGATCATAAATTCCATGTTCTAAAAAATAACGAAAATCTCGACAACAAAGATTAGCTGACACTATTTTTTTATTGACAATCGTTGCATGAAAAAATCGAAAGATCAAAATTTAACGCCCATAAATCACAATACAATGCAGCACCATCGCGGACTACATGCTTTGATTACGTTATTATGGAAATTTTTTATGTATACTTCGACATGCGCTAACGTGTATCGAACTTCGTCGGAAACTTTTTTACAAAGCCGTAATCCAACCGTAGACCCAACTCGTAAAACCGTGAAATCTGGACTCGCACGAGATATCGGATTTAACGGAAATTGTTAACGCCACTTATGCGGCGAAACAAACCTCCCTTTCACTATCGAAGAATTGTTTCAGAGGCAGATAGTGCCATAACGGAAATCCTTTGACCGTTATTTGGTAGGTATTCGAGTAAAATTTTATTCAACTTATTAAAGCACCAGCAAAATGTGCAAAATAAAGCTTACAACAAAACATATAATTTCTATACTTAAACGTCTGTTCAGCGTCATATCAATTAAAAGAAAATTATCAGAAACTTCCTAATTATATTATATACAATATGTATTATAATCATCATAAAAAAAATTTAATATTTTCGGAGTTTAATTTCATGCATTTTCACGAATATGTAGGCAGATTTATCTCGTCATGTTCCAAATCCGATAACCGTTGAAACAAAACAAATTCGAACAATCTCCTCTATCTGAGTAATTACCGGTAACCGTGAATGTAAAATACAGTGAGGCAACACGACAATTTATTAACATCTGTATAAATATGTTTGTAATTTGTAGTCGGGTTGATGAAAAACATGAAAATTGTGTATGTACAATTCGATTCATTCATCAAAAAGCACGATGTACAAAAGATGTGATTTTATAGTATGCCATACACCGCTATTAACATTTTTTACATTGAATAAACACTTTGCTGATTGTTGTTTGCAAAATCATTTTCCCGATATTTATTTTCGAGCGTTATTATTTATTTTTTCTTCAATTAACGGAAATTGGTTTTAATATGTACTCACTTAATGCTTGAACTATTAGGACATTCAAACTCTGCAGTAAAGATATTAAGAGACATTTTACCGAACTCGTAACTGATGTATTTTAAATATGCAGTTTATTTATTATAAACGCCATTACCAGTAATAATATGTTACATGTAAATATATGTTAAAAGTTCATTCCTCTTTTATATAAACTTTTAACTTTTCTGACATATTGTTAAAATATTGTAAAATAAGAATAACATCACCACTTTAAATTTACTACCTTTTTCAGTTTTCTATATTTTCCGTTGTGTTGGCTATACCTATTTGCAGAATAAAATTATTTTTAGCGATATCTCGATGAGTGATTCCATGCGTTCACTGTAATGGATTTTACGAGCGCAATACCATTTGTTGTATCAGTTATCGAGAGTAACATTGATGCAACACCAAATCCAAATTTCAAAAAAAAAAAAAAAAAAAAAAAAAATGCGCGGTTTGACGAGAAATACAAGCACAGCATGCACGAATTTCTGAAAGAGTAGTCGCGCGCGATGGAATCTATTCCCTACTCTCACGCGGAGAAAACAAAATGAAAAAAAAAAGAAAAACAAAAGAAAGCAGAAAGAGACAAGAAGAGGTTATTCCCAACGGAACTACTTCCCCTTAGCGATCTGACGCAAGTAGCTCGGTTTTATAAAAAAACTAGCTCGATGAATAGAAAAAAAAAAACAGCAAACGAAGGATCATGACGAGGTTGAGTTAATTCGGGATTACGGTACATAAATGATCGCTGTTAATTGATCGATACCGGCTGATGAAGATTAATGTCCGCGTAAGCGGATTTCATTAAGACCGTCTCGTGGTTAAATTTGTGATAGAAGAGAAAATCTGATTCTTCGTACTGTAAACCTGAGAGATAATATTCACCCGCGCTTTGTATCTTAGAGCCTTCCTTTTAATTAGAAGACAGCCAAAATAATCTTACGTATCAATCATGGATATTGCGTAATTAAACCGAGATTAACTGTTAATTATTAGAGATTAACTGTTGTATTATTATTTTAAGATTGTTTTTCTCACTATATATTTAAGTAAATATACCTAAATGTTTTTAAGACGAGAAGAAAAGATACACTAATAAAAAGCAAATAGTTTCTTTTCTATAATGTCTCTCAAATGATATTTTTCTTAATGTATCAATAACGCATGTCTGTCTATTTTGTACAGATTCACATATATTTTTGGGTGTGGGCTAATATCATTGCGCGTGATAACTTTTTCGAAGTTAATAAACTTATCTCGTTGCACGAGATTTTGCTTACGAATGGCACGAAGCGCTGAAATGATTTAATTATGCAAAACTAATTACCGACTGGAAAACGAAATTGAAAAACATGCCATGTACAATTAGCAATGCAATTTCCGATTTAAATAGAATATGATGCTGAAGCAAAAGCACTTCTCACATTAAATGAACCTGTTTTTGAACGCATCAGCAAATCAGATTTTCCGGTGCGTTAAGACGAAACTTCGGTAAACTAGTTTTATTCGCAATCAAAATCAAATTTTAAATATGTATATTAAATTTTGTCTATCTCGTGCATCGTCCAATTTTTAATTTTAAACGCTGGCATGATACGTGTTATTATTATTTTTTTTTATTTCATTCTGCGCAAAATGAAAGGTGCGCACAGATTCGACATTTCCCATTCATTCTGCGTCTAATCAGCATTACTCCGGGTGAGTTGTAACATCAGCCTTTTGCTAACTCTTCACTTTGCTCACGCTCCAGAAACATTACCATTACTCATCGGCGTCACGCCCCGATTATTGCTACAAATTCCGATTATTTGATTAATGTCAGTAGTCGGAACTGGCCAGACAACCAGCTATTGTTCCAACGTTCGGTCTCGATTTGATATCGACCCTTTTATCACTAATCGAATGTGTATATTGTATGTTTTTTTTCTTCTATTGTAATGGACACTCAGCAGTGAACAAGTCTCTCTCGTTTCGATGAAAAACAAACGACACAAATACTAAATCAATGTTTCAATAAATAACGCGCACGATCGAGGTAATAATAACGATTTACATAAAAGTATATACACGCGTATTATTTGAAAATTTCTATATATGTATATCGACAAAATTATCGAAACCCGTTATGTTATGTCGCTTTGACAAATATTATATTTTACAACAATGTTCCATAAATAAATCTCTCAGTCACTCGACAATATTTTAGAGCTATTACCGTAAGAACTCTGAGCAAAGTATTAAATGATTCAGTTAACCAAGTTTTGACAGGAAAAACTAAATGTTTTCAATAAAAATAATGACCATAATTTTTATAGATAAAATGATAAAGTGTTGTTTGTAAAGAGCGCTCAGTGAATGTCATTTTTAAGCTCTTCAGGTATGTCTCCTATTTGTATCTACGAAATATCTTTTATGTATACACGTATTCTTCTGAATCTTATATTTTTATAGAAAAATAAATATTTCTCGAAAGTTTACTCTTTTTCTTTTTGCGTATTAAGTTAAATCGAGTGTTGCCCGAGCATCAAATACTTACAGAAGAAGAGACGTTGATTTAGATGTAGGTCGTTCAAACAAAACAAAAACAAAAAAAAAGAAAAAATAGCCACGTGCACCGATTGCGCATTCTAAATAACAGCTGTTGACCTACTTCTACTGATTAACTGCGACTGACATTCATTTGACAAATGCAACATCCATTGCGCACTCTTACACACATCTAACCAATGCATCAAGTGACATTGTGGTCATCGAAGGTAAATGGTTCTTTGTATGTGTTTGTGTGTATTTTGTGCGCATGTGTTTTCTACATGTTGAGTCTTCCATTATCGTGCAATGATGTGTATAGAAAAGGTGGAAAAAAAACTCTGCAACACTCTAAATAAAAATCTGTTGTATATCTATTTTGTTTTTTAGGTGTATCAGATTATGTGTTTTCTCTATAAAATGAGCATTCTAAATGTGACTAATAACGTTTCAATTACTTATAAAATTATTTTCTTCTTATAAAAGTATATAAAAAAAAGAGAGAAAATAAAATTTATAAAATAAGAAACTGAATCATGAAGTATAGAAAGAGAGAAAACTCCTGTCATCGGATGAAAAGACTTTACGCGCCCCAAAGCGGCAAAGAATATTCGCGCTTCAAAGAATATTCTACTTCTTTCTTCCTTAGAAAAATTGTGTGATGACGTTGAGCCGTGACTATTCTAAACAAAAATTCGCATTAAAAGAACTCGCAGCCTTGTATTTTACATGCGCTTTCAAATAAATCATCCCCGTATTTATTCTACATGCAAGAAAGAGTCGCGCCGTAACGTCGTCAAAGTCATGTGGATGCAACGACGCGAAAAAAATGCGGTAGAAAATGCAAATATACTTTTATACTACCGCAGCCGCACTCTTTATGTTTACTCTATTAACTTTGCTTTTTTTTAAGTTGCACTATACTGTAGCCAGTAGTTTGATTTTTACATTCTTCAAAGCACGAATTGATTTTTGCGTTCACCTAGAAAACGCATAAATACGGAGTGTTCCATATGAGTTTTGTGAACGCAAAACAAAATTCCTTTAAAATACGCATTCTGTCAAAGTAGTTTTTATACTTTTGTAGGTATAATAAATGTTCGAATTAATGTAAAATATATTGTAATTATTACGTAGATATATCTACGTGAGTACACACGCAAAACAACTTTAAACGAATATCGAAAGAAAGTATAATGTCGTAATTTTTTTTTTTTTTATGAAATGTCACATTGATTATCGTTAAGTGTCTATTTTCTACTTTGTAGCCAGAAATATTTGTCTATAAATCATATCATAAATTTTACGAGCTCCGATACAAGCGCGATGACGTAATACATCGAAGCGCCATGGGATCGATGCACTACTTTTTGAGCAGCTGTGGAAAGAAATGCAACTCTTATACGAATTTTTGTGCTTCGAGCCTGCTACAAGGACAACGGATTATTTTACATTCACATCCATCATGCTAGAAACACATATGTCAGTCTAGAGAACAGAAAGTCAAGAAGTTATCTATATATTATATAATTGATGCTTTACTAAGTTGCTCATACATCATAAAATACAGTCTGTGTATATAATACTCTTGAAAATATTTCTTTCTTTTAAGAACAAGTATTAAGCTAAAACAAACATGTGAAATAAAACGGTGTTACAAAATACGAAAGTATGGAATTAAAGTACGAGAAAGTAATAAAAACAAAAACCTAATTTAGAAAACGAATTTTTAAACATGTAAATAATATAACAAAATATAAAACATTCAGGAAGTTTTATAATAAAATTACATACTTATAAGCTTATTAACATTTTTATGACTGTTAAGTACATACTTAAAATTAAAGTTTTCAACGCAATTTTTAATTGTATTGCTCGATCTTTTTTCATTGTACTTATTCTTTTAATCTTCTAGTTTTCCAATCTTTTATTTTTTGTAAATTACATGTTTACTAAGAATATTTCTGTTTATTCCCTGAGAGAAAGAGAGAGAGAGAGA